>JAJOOS010036294.1:0-12717 GCA_029582725.1 Solanum chiquidenum | reverse complement strand
TCCAATACATTTGACCCAAATTTCAAAGAAATCTTTAAAAAGGCACTTACGATAACTTTCGCCAACTTTTATCTTGCCACTTACTTAACTTCAAAACTTGAGAATAAACCCTTAAACACTTAAAATATGACATACCACATCCTTTTTAATTTATTACTTACCCTTTTTGTCTTTCCACGAAGGTACGAGTTAATTTAGACGTTTTCAAAAAGTCGGGGTGTTACAGAAATATTTGTGTTTTATTTATTATTTATTTTATTTATGTTGTTTGTCAATATAAAAAATCATTTTCTTAAAAATTATTTTAAGTCTATTTCCTTCAAATAATAATAAAAATATGTTTTCTTTACTTTAATAATTTTAAAAATTAGTCAAAATGTTTTGGTCAAGTAGGTTAACCGCACGTTAGCGGACACTTCGAATGCTTAAACCCTTCTCGAAGTGTAAATTGAACCCCAAATCCATTCGGTATTTTCAAATGATTTTTCTCTTTGTTAAAGTCTTTTAAAAAATTATAAGTTTTCTTAATTTCTTAAAAAATTTAAGTGGCGGATCTCTTTTACAAAATTGGGTTTTCTTTGAAAATTAAGTTAAATTGATTTTTATAAAGTAAGTCTAATATTTCTTTTTAAACATAAAACAGAATGGCTACTCCCGGAGATTTAATTAAGTTATAACCATAATGACTTGACTCGTTTTTTACTATTTGTTAATAATTGCTTATTTATTTTACCCTATCTATGCCTTACTTGATTAAATTGATAAATTAACTGTCATTTTGCATTCATGACATTTTCTGTCACCCCGACATTAAATGCACTATACTAAAGAACGGTTTTGCGAAACTGCAGTTGATCTTTTTTATACTTAACCATTTTCGGAATGACTGACAATTTATTGGTTCATCATGAGTCTAATGGTTGTCATAGTTTCAGCCTAAGTTGTCTGCTTGGGTTCTCGGTTTTTCAGAAGCCACTCTTAGTCAACTACCAAATCCCTCAATTTAGCACATTTGAAATAAGATGACCCAACACCTAAGGCATGTTGGGTCCATTAGAAGCCCACCTTGTGTCTATTTGGCTCATTGGTTAATAAAAAGACAATTATACTTATGTGTTTATATTTGAAGGATGTATACGTCGTTTGACAAACTATTATTTCTTGGGGTAGAGAGTTTAGTAGTTTGTTCTAGTCGAAGAAGGAGCTCTACAAGATGTTATTCCATCCAAAAGTGTGAACATCCGGAGATGACAAGAAATCAAGAACAAAGAACCTTTCATGAACGCTTAGTTTAGGATTGTACCCCTACGTGGGACTGATTATTTGTATCCCATTTTTCCTATTATGTATCCCTATTCAGTTTATTTACAAAGCTTGTATAAATTTTGATTTTGGGGGGCAACAAAATGTTTCCAATGGTGTTATACATCCTTCAAATTGTTAGGCCAACCCTTGGAACAAAAGGGTCACATATCTGTTTAAAACGCGCAATATTTGTTTATGTGTTATAACTGTTTGTGTGAATATGTTGCTTTATTTGAAGATGTTCTAGCCTACACTTTCTGGAAATCCCTTAAACATACATATCAAGTCACTATCGAAAGTGCGTCCAAATACTCTTTGAGTCTTTAGTTTCCCAACAAAATTTGAACTTCACTTTTAAATTCTAAATCTTACTCTCTCATCTCAGAAAAAGGTCGATTATTTATCTCAAATCAAATAGAGAATCATGCTAGGTCTAACTCCGTAGGACCTGAATTATCCTTTGTAAGATACGAAGGCAGCCTTTCAAGGCTCGGTCCTCATTTTTGAAAAATTCTATCTTTTCCAACTCCTACAATGAGATTGAAATTTCATCTCAATTGAAATTCTGAAGTACGACAATGAAAGATACAAAGATATTGGCTCAACGCAAGTCAACATTTCTATCACTAATCCTAAAATCAAATAGACAAATTTATGTCTATTTAGTCTTTTCTATAAACGTGGGCTAGTTTATTTCCAAGTGATCAACTTTATGTGTTTACAATCATGTGTGTGATATTTTGTATTATTTACCATCTACACAGACTAACATGTTTTCCTTTTGAGTTATTTTTCTTTGTCGCGTACTTAGAACTGATCTGTGTTAATATGCTGGCCGAACATCCTTACTTCACGAGATCTAAAGTTCCCAAAGTTTCTTTCCCTGATCAAAATGCATTAAAAAGAAAAGCAACAATGGTTGACAACAGTGTAGATTGGCTTGATTGAAGTTGTTGTAGTTCAACCCTTTGTCGTTGAACAAAACAAGTTAATTATGCAATTAATGCAACAGATAGCTAATCTAAAGGTTGAGATGCAGAGAAAGCAAGATTTTCCGAATCCAGTTTTTGTTGTCAACACTCCAAGCGATGGAAGGCCTACACTCTACTTTCCTCCTTCGAATCCAAACGCAGAATAGGTCCAAAACCCACCCTCCAACCCTCCCAAAATCCCTCCATCATCGACTCAAATCCTCATTACGCTTCACTTCTTATCAAACATCACCTCATTCTCAAAATACCAACCATCAAACCTTCCCTCCTCCTCAAAACCAAAATATGAACAATTCTCAAACTTCTCCCCATCCTCTAAACCAAAATATCAACCCTCAAACATTCCCCAAGATATACCAAGCCCCTTAAAGCACCCCAAAACCCTTCCACTGCTCCATCCTTAGCTCCAAAACCTACTTTCCAAATCCTAGTCCAAAATGAACCTTACACTAATTATTCTATACTCGATCATTATGAGGAGCAGGAAAAAGAATGGAGAGCCAAGGAAGAAATGGAAAAGAAGAATATAAAAGAAGAGATCATGAAAGCCATGAAGGATTTGCATTATACTCCATAGGTTGCTGGACTGAACTACGAAGATTTATGTATCCATCCAATTTTGGACCTTCCGGAAAGGTTCAAAGTGCCAAAATTTGACACTATTTGAGGGATAGGAAATCCGTTGGCTCATCTAAGAGCATATTGTGATAAATTCGTGGGAGATGGAAATAATGAAGCTTTGCTTATGCGGCTCTTTAGCCGAAGTTTAAGCGGAAAGGCCTTTGATTGGATTACCTCTCCAGAGATAAAACAATGGTCTAGCTAGAACACATTAGCTAAAGACTTCATTGAGAGGTTTGCTTATAATGTGGAGATCATTTTTTATCAGTATTCTTTGGACAAAATTAAACAAAAATCCACTTAAAGCTATCGTGAATATGCATATAGATTGAGGAAAGAGGCCACCCAGGTTCGACCTCCTATGTCTGAGAAGGAGATCGTTGAAATGTTCATACACATTCAAGAGCCAGAGTATTATGGCAGGATAATGTTGCTCATTGAAGCAAAATTTGTGGAGATAGTCAAGGTAGATGAGACTATAAAAGATGGGCTTAAAAGCGGAAAGATTTCTCGCGTTACCGCCCCAACTAAATATTGTTGAAAAGAAGAGAGAGGATGTGTCTTCTATTTCCTACGCATCTGATGGAAAAAACACTTCACAAAATCCTCACCTTACAAAGGTTATCCTCGAGCTCCACAAAATCCATATCTATCTTGTTATACCCAATCAGATTGTCCAAACCCACCTCCATATTACCAAAATACCCCTCTTAATTACCAAGCCCCATCAGCTTATTGCTTAAATATCCAATCAACTTACCAAACTCCACCCCCATACTACCGATATGAATAATTGATCCAAAAAACATCAATGTCAACTCCAAGCTTTATAGACCCAATCTTCATTGTGCTTACCATTCATGAGGTGTTGGACATACTACTGAGGATTGTATCAACTTGAAGCATAAAATTCAAGACCTAATATATCAAAATGTTGTCACTCGTCAAACAGTCAATACTAGTGTCAGCAGTAACCCCATGCCAAATCATGGGGGTTTACCATCAACATAACTGAAGTTGAAGAAGATTGGCGTGTGGGTAAAGCTATAACCTCAACCAATCCTTACCACCTTGAGAAAGATGTAGCTTCTCTGAGTGTAAGTGAGAACTCTAAATTTATGATCATGGCACCCCATTAAGTTTTTGCTTTAAGGCCAAGAGATGGTCAAAAAGAGAAGGAGGTTAATCATGTTTCATCAAAGGCTTTACCTCATTTGTATCAGTCCTTTCTGATAGAGGAATATGGCAATGATGACGGTCTTCGAGAAAGAACTAGGAGTCTTTCCAAGGAAGTTGACGTTGGGCAGGAGGAATTGATCGAGACATCAAGCATACGGACGTCGAGCCAATGGAGAAAGTTCTTAATGGGACTTTCACTCCGCTCTTGATTCCTTTCTCATCTTGATAGACAAAGATGAATCTTATGCTATTTTTGAAAATCGATGGTAGTCCGAATGAGGCCCGGGATCCATCTTTTATGTTATTTGACCTAATTATGTTTTAATTTCTCTTGTAATGGTTTGAAAAAGGCAAAATGGCCCATGGTCATGGCCAAAGTTCGTATTTCCTTATTTTCAATGAAAGCCTCTTCTATTGCGAAAATTTATTTTGCTTGCTTTAAATCTTTTTTCTAATCGTCTTCGTCTTTTATTTCAGCAAAAATAATTTTAAATCTGTCAATATTGTGTATGTCACAAGCTAAATGAACAAAATGAGGTATATGATGACAATTTCGAAGAGCATGATCAGGAGATTATGATATCTGAACACCTTGCCAAAGAATTGAAACAGCTTGAGAATCAGGATAATTTGAATTTGGATGAGACTGAAACTGTGAATATAGAGATGGATGAATGCGTCAAAGAATTACAAATCAACGTCTATCCGACAGAAGGTCAGAAAATAGAACTCATCAGTTTGTTTAGACAATACATCGATACATTTGTTTGATAAAATATTGTGATTGAGCATAGACATTTATTTCACAAGTTGCCAATTGACTCAAATACTATCAAGAGTTGTTATGTTTGACAACTCAGAGTTTCTTTTATTTATTTCCCTGTAATCACATCATTTGCTTGTAATCATCTTATGTTTTATAGTTAGAAAATTATCCCTTTTGTAATGAACTACGTCTGACCTGATTTCTCAAGAATGAGATATGTAGGCAGCCTATGTCGGCTTAGATCACCCCTTCATACATTTTGAATATTCCCCTTTGTAATGAACTGCGTCTGACCTGAATTCTAAAAAATGAGATACGTAGGCGGACTACGTCGGTTTAGGTCACCCCTTCATTCATTTTCAATATTCCCCTTTGTAATGGACTACGTATGACCTGAATTCTCAAGAATGAGATATGTAGGCGGCCTACGTCAGCTTCGGTCACCCCTTCATACATTTTCAATATTCCCCTTTGTACTTGAACTACGTTTGACCTGAATTCTCAAGAATGAGATACGTAGGCGACCTTTGTCTGCCTCGGTTATTTCCTTATCAAAAATATTCTATTTGTGTTAATCCTCAAGAGGGAAACTACGTTTGACCTGATTTCTGCCTCAACGAGATATGTAGGTGCCACAATGGTTCGGTCATACCTCCCCTAAGATTTCTATTCTCCTTTACAATAGAAACTGGGACATAATTTTTGAAAGGGAATAAAAAATTCTCAAGAAGAGTATCTAATCAACAAGTCAAGATTGAAGATACATTGTGAGTTGCAACTGGGACAGAATTTTTGAGTGGGTCTCAAAAATTCTACAAGTCATATCAATAGTTTGAGGTACGACAAGACATCTAACTGGGAATTTTTTTTTCGAGGATGGCCTAAAAAATTTCTTCAAGCATCACTAGAAGATTGTGGTAAATTTTGAATATCTCGAGGGTGATTAGAAGTTCAAAGCCAACTTCAAATGATCTCTGGCACCGTTAAAATTCATAGTCAACTTCAACAATCCTCGACGCCGTTGGATTTCAGAGCCAGATGCAAAACATCTCAATTATAATAGATTTCGAGAGGACCATGTCAAAAATTTCTCAAGCTTTTAGAGTATTTTGAATTCTCTAGAACAAGTTATCGGACACGTAAAAATTTCGAACTAAGGACGTTCATTTTAGCTATGCATGACATGACATTTGATAGTAACCTTTTCCAAAATGATTCTCACAAAATTCTTTTTTTTTCTATAAAATAATTTTAATATATCAAATATTTTGTATAATCTCATCTTATGTCTATCAAGAAGCTAGAGATCGGAGCAATAAATTTAAGATAGCAAGACAAGGAGTAAGCAATCAAAGCAGTCAACACATATCAGTTTGTTTTAAAAATTAACAATTTTTTTGTGAATTGCGTCTATAAGAATGCCACAAGATCATCATATTCCTCCATTCACTAAATACAAAAAAGTCAAAAGGGTGAAGAGCTCCCCAAAATCGATAACTTTTTTGTGGTTGCAGGAGAGTCATTGAACTTTTTCTAAAGAAAAACAAACCGTTCAAAATACGATCAACAACACCTCGTTCAAATCTCCAGCAAAGCGTGAGGGAGTGAAAGAATCACTCTCAAGATGTACAAGCATCTACATGACATCGAATTATATTTTTCAGCATCAAGGACGTTTGAAGAATATTCACAATTGACATCGACATTAGACGCGATAATATGCATCATCCATAGGGACATTTCTACATTATTATCAAATGAGATAATACCATCGCCCAAGGGACATTCATGTCATATTGTTAAATTGATCATTCATATTATCCTACCGACGGATCTACATTATCGTCTTCCTACCAATGGATCATCAGCCTTATCCTACAAATGGATCAACATTATCCTACCGATGGATTTTCATCATCCTTATCCTATGGACGGATCTTCATTGTCATCATCCTACCAATGGATCATTGTCAACATTATCCTACAAATGGATCATCATCATTCTACCGACGGATGTTCATTATCATCATCCTACCAATGGATCATCCACATTATCCTAACGACGGATCTTGATTATCATCATCCTACCAATGGATCATCCACATTATCCTAACGACGGATCTTGATTATCATCATCCTACCAATGGATCATCATTATCACTATCTTATCGATGGATCATCATCAATGAATTATTCTTCTTCCTATCGATGGATGAACATCTATTTTTCAAAATACCCTATTGACGGGTGAATATTTATTTTTCTATATGTCAATGGATATGTGTTCATCCTATCAATGGATCAATGGATGGACATCCATTTTTTCAACAATTCTTTTGATGATGTCTTACCAATAGACATGCATTTATTTTACCAATTATTTATCAATAGATTCTTATCATCCCACCAGTGAAGAAACATTTATTTTGTCAAATACTTTATTGATAAGATCTTTTATTTTTTCTATCGATGGAAAGACAATTATTTTGAAAAAATATTATAACTTCAACAATCATACGAAGATTTTCTACACGCAATACTTCAGAAGGATGACTTTGAAAAGCCAAGACAATAGTGTATTAATAGAAAAATACAAGAAGACACCAAAAATATCGTAAGGGATGCTACCACTTTCTTCAATTATGTTTCTTCTAATGATTTTTATCTCAGACTTTGTAGAGAGCATCCAAGAGGATGAATTCTCAAATAAATCCAGGTGCGGACGACATAAAAAAGGATGCAACACAACGTGAAACTTTTTCTAAACAATGAACTGGGACGTAGTCCAAAAACGAATGTAAAACTCTAGGGCGCGAGCTGAGGAGCAACTTCCACCACAATCAAGCCACACCCCTATCAGAAGGCATGTGAGTTTTTCTTTGGGTTTATCGATTTTAGTTTTGCATCAGGAAAAATTGACTCTCACCAGGTGCAACTTTCCAATCCGAGTGACAATGCACCAAGAGATTTGAAAATTATGTTTGTGTAAGTTCTTACTTATGAGTGTGAATTGCACCATATTCATGGCTAAGAGGTTGCAAGCCTTTTTTTCATACTCGATTCTCTTGTCACTATTCCAGAACCGAAGGTTATCTAGCATCATATATTTCCCTTTCTAACCGATCGAATTGAACTACAAACATCCACATCCCGATTCCTTAAGTTAGTGGATATGCAGGCGGGCTCAATGTAAAAAACTCAAGTGTATTTCGCTAATTTCTCTCACATATTATTCCCGAGCATTCGAATTTCTTCATAATTCTATATTGGGACTATTGAATTCTTCCATAATCCTACGCTAAATCAAGCGTATCGAATTATGGCCTGAATTCTCATATAGCCTAAGATATGTAGGAAACTCCATTTCGGGGTTCAACCATAACTCCTAAAGTCCATACCAAAATCCATTTTCTGAAGGATGAAGTTGTGCTCAGTCTAAATTGGATTCATCAATTTCACTTGCCTCGAATTCTTTCATCAGTCCAAGTCAAACGAGGGATAGTTGTTGACACCCCATTTTGACCTTCCATAGTGTATATTGATTATTGAGCTTCTTCAATTTCAAACAATTTGGAATAGTTAGTTTTATAAAATTCAAAATATTTTTCAAGTTATTTTTAAAATATTTTTTTCATTTTAAATAATATTTTTATATAATTATGTATATAATTAGTACATTTCTTGAATATTCAAAAATCATCTCAAATTTTTTTTAGTTTTAGTTAAATAGTTGGTTAATTGGTTTAGTTAATTAATACTTATATTTTTGAGTTATTAGTTTATAATTAAGTTAATTATTTTAATTTTGTTGAGATTAAAAAGCTTTTTAGTTAATTATATTAATTCGTCTTATTTAATTACTAGCCGAATTGAATAAATGAATTTAAATTGGCTATTATCTTGACTTCAATTGGCTGTAATTGAAATCCATATGGTCATCTCTCCAATTACAAGTTTAGCCGCTTCTATTTCACAGTTTAACCCCTTTTAACCTTCAATTCTTCAACCAGAAACCCAACCATCAGCAGCCCAATAATTCCAATATCAGCCCATTAGTTCCCATTTCAATGAAACCGGCCCAATCCAATACCAAAAGACCCACCTCAATACAACAACAATACCATACGTACAACCCAGAAACAATATACCAGACCCGACCCTATACTCTTCTTATTCCTTCGATTGAAACCCAGAAACCCGAAACGCGGTGAGAAATCATGACCCACAAACCCAGAAATCAAAACCCAACAATACCATATGTTACAACCTAGAAATGCAGTAAACCCGAACCCCGACTTTGTGCTCGTCCCTCTCTCTTTACCTTATCCTTTCGTACAAGAACGTTGAAGAATAATCTAGGTGTCAAAATCTCGCTCCTCAAGCGTCCTTTCTCTAAGAATTGACAGTTCAACTCCTCTTCCTATTCAAATTTGTTCAATAATTCGAAAAGCATCTTGATATATTCCTTTTCCTTAAGAAAATTTGAATTTTAGATTCAATTTTTTCTCTAAAAATTTCACCTGTTCCCCCCCTCCCCAATTTCGAGCGCTAAATCTTCTTCTATATATTCTCTCTTTCAGTCACTGTTAATGGGGCAGAATTCTAAACCAAAAAAAAAAAAAAGTTTCCTTCACAATCTTTTTCACCATGAAATTTCATGAAATAACATCAGAAAATCAAAAATGCTCTACATTTTCAAGAACCACGAAAGTTAGAGTTAACGTTTCATTAGATTTTAACTTCATTTACTTCGAAAGTTCTCGTTGGAATTCTCGAAACTCATTGGTGGTGGAATCTTCTCCATCAGCTTGAGTTCAAGTTTACTGCTCTCGAGAAGGTAACACTCTCTTTAATTTTAATTTCCATATGAACTAAAAATGTAACTATTTATTATATTCGACTGCTCGATTCTGTTTCTATGTAAGGTGTTTAAGTTGTCTATTGTGTGGAGTTTCTTATAACTTAATGTGTAATTTTTTATGTGGATTGGTCGCTGATTCAAAGACTTATTATCGGTTTCAATTTTGTCGTCTCACTGTTTTCTATGTTCAAGCTTGTTGATTTTGTTATTCTTCATCTATCTATTCTTATCTTGATTATTGACTTGAATTGTTTGATACACCTAAAGGTATGTTTGTTATCCTAAAGAATTGTCTTGATCATTGTTGTTCCTCCATGGCAGTAGGGTCAGAGGCGAATTCAGGATTTCAAAAAAATGGGTGCACCAGTGCTTTAAAGATAATATCAAAATATTTATAATAAGTAGGGGTATGCATCGGTCGGTTTTATGTATTATCGGTTTGGTTTACCGGTTTTCGGTTTTTAAATACGTTAAACCAATAAGAGATTTTTTATCGGTTTTCGATTTATCGGTTTTGGTCCTTAACGATTCGGTTTTTGGTTTAACCAATAAAAAAATACTTATAAAATAAATATATGATTTCTCTAATAAATTTGACGCGATAACATAATAATGTAATGAAAAAACTAAACAAGTGTAACACAAAGAGAAATTAGAGGAATATGGTTCTTACTTTAGTTTTGATGTTTTGTATAATATGAAGTTGTGAACTAAAAGTCACGTTGTAGTGTGAATTGAAGGATAAAGGATAACGACAGTAACTAGTAAACTATTGAGATTAATATATAATATTTATTTACAAGTAAATGTAGTAAATTATTAGTCTTAATGGGTTATCGGTTTACCCAATAACCAATATTAAAAATCAATACCGAATTGATAACCCGGTCATTTTTTTTATAAAACCATTAAAAAGTCGTTAATCCAATACCCCAATAACAATAAACCAATAACACTTTTTTCGGTTTAATTTATCGGTCTATTCGGTTTTTGCACACCACTAATAATAACAACAACTAAGTAATATATTTAATTTTTTTTATTTTGTTAGTTTGTTTATTAAAAAGAGGAATCATAAACTAAAAAAAAATTACCTTAATCTTTGGCAATGATGATTTTTCTAGATTCTTGACTTGAAGTTGGAGATTTGGAGTTTTTTGTGTGGAAAATAAAAGGCAAATTTAAAGAGAGAAGAAAAAAAATTTTGGGAACTTGAAAAGTGGGTGAGAAGGAAACTTTTGAAGTCTTTTGACTTTAGAACTTTAGAATTTTGTTTTTTTTTTCAAAAAAACGTGTATTTTTTAGTTAATAAAAAAAATTGAAGCGAGTTGTGGCTAGCTGGGATCGAACTCAAGACTTTAGTGTTAAAATCTAGCTGTCAAACCAGTGAACCATCCAGCAACTTTGAGAATGGGTTCCACAAGTTATTATTTAATATTTCTTTAATAATTATACAAGTAATATATCGAGTTTAGTCGGATGACCACGGGTTCGGATGACCCAATTTTAGTACATATATTCGCCCCTGAGTAGGGTATAATTTGGTCATCAAATGCTAGCCCTTTCTTTTAAAAGCAATCTGATATGCTTGCTTTGCTCTGTTTTCCGCATCAAGTCTTTTAACTGTATTTCATGTTGCTAAAATTAATATAAGGCTATTTAGTTAGTTGGTTTTTCAAGTTTAGTGAGTAATAAGTCTAGAAGTTAGTTGTTACATTCTTTATTTTATTTGAGGAATCGTGTGTTTGGATTAGATGCTTGTCTATGATGTAATTACTTATTTTAAGTTTTGTCATTTGAATGAGTTGTTTAGTCCTTTTTAGTAATCTAAGTGATGTATGGTGTTAAATGCATTTTTATTTTTTATTTTGGTTTTAATATCATCACTCATACATACCTCTCCTTGCTTGGTGTACATGTTAATATAATTAGTTTAATGATTCTTAGGCTATGATTTTGTTTGTTCTTAATTTTTGTTTTTTTTCTGAATTTTTAAATGATTAGTTTAGTGTTTAGTTACAAGGATTGTTGGTTTGTTTAGTGTTCAGGTCCTCATATTTATAACTTGAGTTGTTTAGTTAAATTTCAATATGATCGTGATTAGACAAGATCATGTAAGTTTACTATTTCTTATAAATTAATTGGATTTAGAAACTTAAAGGTGATATGCTCTTCATTTTGCTAACTTAATTCCTTTTGTTTTGCTGCAAATGTCATTTCGAGTCCATTGTACTCTCATCCCACTGCATTTCTAATTTTTGGGGTTGTGGTGGTGTAATTATTATTTTCCTCGAGTTTGCCTCAAAATGGATCAAGGAGTGGAAACGAAAGGGAAGCTTATATACAGCGATATACGACGATATACAGGTCAAGGCACAAAAATACATACCTAAAATAAAATACAAGTATTAGGAAACTGAAATTTGTTGTATACTTTTAATATATAGTCTGATCTACATGAAAAATGGCACAAATATGGCCTATATACATCAGTATATACCATTAGCCCGGTCTATACAAGGATTTTCAGGAATGAAAATGGGCTTCTGCACAACAGGTCTAGCATAAATGGAGGAGGGCTTAGGCCCATTTTATGCCATTAGCCCATTTTTAGTGTTAGGACAGGTTGGGCCAAAAGCCCAAAATTTGACTTTACTTCTTCTTTTATTATTATTTGTTCATGGAAAAATTACTTGGATGGGTGCCTTTTAATAAATAATTACTGATTTTAGCTATACTTTTTATTTATTACCATTTATAGCAATATATAACAATAGTATGTTAAATCTGCAATATGTATTAAAAGTGAATTAAGTATGCAATATATATGTATTATAATTATTTTTAAAAATATATTGTGGTTGTTTGGTAAGAAGTTGACACATTGTATTATACGTGTATTAAAATGTGTGATAAATGTATTATCCATCAATAAAACTTGTATTATGCGTGAATAATAAATTGTTCTTTGTAATATGTATTAAAATTGTATT
>JAJOOS010036293.1:0-15352 GCA_029582725.1 Solanum chiquidenum | reverse complement strand
GTTAGTCCTTCTATTAATGTACAATTTTTTTTGCACGTTGTACAACTAATTAATGCAGTCAAAAGTTAATGTACAAAATTGTATGCATGTTGTACAAGTGTATTAATGCAGTGTTGGTCCTTTCCAACTCTCACTTCTAAATAAGAGTAATAAATATATATATATGTGTGTGTGTGTGTTTTAACTTGTTTATAAGTTTGACCTTAGAACCATCTTGCACAAATCTCTACCATTTAAAAATAGATATGTAATATTTTATAAAATACTCAAGGTTAGTGTAATGCTTTTGAATTTTTTTTATCACCAAGTGGCTAGTAATGCCAATTTGAACTACCAAGTGGAATGTCAATAATAATTTCATATATTTTAAATAGTTCAAATCTAGTTTGACTTATTAAAAATAGTTTTGTCTATGATTTTCAAATTTTTCCACATTTAGTGATTTCAATATATTTTTAGTCTAAAAGTACTTGGTTTAGTGATTTTAATTAAATTGGGAATTTTCACATATAGTTGTTCAAAAATAACTTAATTATGCTTTATAGCTATAGTTTACTAATTACGATTCGTAGCTACATGTTAGAGGGAGGATAGAGGCGAGCAAGATTGGGAGAGGGCAGAGAGTGGAGAGAGGTAAATTGTATATGTATATCTGTCGAATTGTATATGTATATCTGTCAAATAATTGTATATATGTAAGTTATATATATGTATTTGTATATATGGCGAGCGAGATTGGGAGAGGGATGGAGAGAGGTGAGCGAGAGAGGGCAGAGAGACTAATTGTATTTGTATATCTGTCATATTTGTATATGTATAAGCGACGTAATTACAACTAAATTTAAGTTGCAAGCCATAATTTATTTAAATTACGGAAAAGGGTCAAAATTGCCCCTGAACTATGCGAAATAGACCACTTATACCCTCCATTATATTTTGGGATAAAAAATACAACCGTAGTTATCCCAGGAGACCACAAATACCCTCAAGATAACACCCCAAATTTTTAGTGATGTGGCAAGCCACATGGGACAAATCTCTCCACCTAAGCGTTGCCAACTAAGATTTACTACAAAAAAACTTGACCTTTAGTGGCGACAAAGTCGCCACAAAATCCCAAAATTTTGCCACTAAATTGAAGAATTAACTAGTATATATTTGTTTATCCGCATAAGTTTCCCTTTTAAATTTAACTCAGTCAGGACTTTCAACATGACTACGTCTCTGCCACATTGCGACTAATAAGATAGAATCCGAGATATATTGTCAAAGGATATCATTAGTCCTTGTCAACTTTGCTTCAACAGTAAATTACTGTGCGATTTTCTTATTAGTCTCTCTGCTTTAAAATTAATTTACTTTCTTTTTTAGTTTGTTTTAAAAAGAATGATCCTTTTTTTTTACAACACTTTCATTTCAGTTTTTCACATGACATGTTTAAAACTATAAGATTAAAGAATATTTTGGTATATTTGGCATAACTTTAGTTTAGAAACACAAAATTAAAAAGTTCTTTTATTTTCTTAAATTATGTGTCAAGTCAAACTAAGTCATTATTTATTAAACGAAGGGAGCGTTAAATATGGTAAAAGAAATTTGTTATCCTAAATTTGGTTTGTTGAATTCCCATACAAATATATTTGTTTTAAATTTTACAGTTTGTGACATTTAGCTCATGATAATATTTTGTTGGAATAATTTAGAAAACTCCCTTTAGATTTAGCTTTATAAAAGGAAAAATTGTATGAAATAACAAATTATTAATTCAAATTAAATATTATAGTCATAGTTTCTTGTATTTGTAATTCGCAGCAAACATTCCATGTTTTTTGTCATCCCATTTGTATACCAAAATATACAAATGCAGGACCCATTTGTATACCGAAATATACAAATAAACCAAAATATACAAATGCATGACCCATTTGTATACCAAAATATACAAATAGACCGAAATATACAAATGCAATACCCATTTGTATACCGAAATATACAAATGTAGGACTCATTTGTATACAAATGTAGGACTCATTTGTATACAAATGCAGGACCCATTTGTATACCGAAATATACAAATAGATCCAAATACATATTTTTTTATGTATATGTATACCAAAATATACAGATTAATTGCCATAGCAAACATAAAGTTTACTATGGAGCACAATTATACAAACTATAGTTATAGCATACAAATATGATTTTAATGTTTGCTAAACCTAAAATTTACTCTTTATAAAACCTTCATTGTGATTAACAATGTTACGCCTATCTTTTTTAATTAATTTTTTTAACAATTATTTTAACTTATTTATCATTAATAAAATAAATTATGATCTACCTAATTTACCCTTTTAATATGCTTTTTTATTTATTTGATATAGCTTTTTAGTGATACAACTTCAAAACTCTAATAGTGTATAACTTTTTATCTTCTACAAACACGAGAAGAATTGTAGGAATTGATCAATGATACAGTGCTTGTTCATCCCATATGAGATATGCTTTGCGTCAGGTAACTCTTCATATTCTAGCTAGGAGATATACTTATCTAGAAAATGTAATCGTAGAGAAGCTTTCAACTTAGCTTTGTGCGCTAAAGTTCCCTTATAAGCTTAATTCATATCCAATACACAATTCCCACTCTTAATGTTTGACCTTTACACCTAATCACAATCAAATTCGCCGAGTTTGAATCTAATTTTATAGGTGAAACGGTTCAAATCATAGTCTGATAAATTTGAGATGTTATATAAATACATACATTTGAGTTTAGCTTAAGCAAATAGGCATATCATTCTTGTATAATCAACCACATTTAAATAGTATTTGTTATTTATCATAAATAGTTGCTACTAGAGGTCACCTGAATTATATCAAATGAACCCTATGTCACATTCGTTTCTTTAAGCAACTTCATTTGCTCTGGCATTAGTTCAAACGTTGAAAAAAGAAAGAATTTTAGGTCAAAAGATGTAAATGTAGTAGCTCATCACAAAGTGTTTTCTTGTCGTTGAGATTCCTCTTTGCATCTGTATTTTATAATGTACTTTTAAAGTGATGTGTCATGAGCACTATCTTTATTCTTGTGGTAGAAGTGTTTTCTCTAATAAATAATAGGAGTACTTAATAAATAAATCTTGAATGCAATAATGATGTTTTACGTTTCCCTTACTTCCTATATGGTCACCTTTTGGAAGGTAAACTAGCAATAGTCATATTTTTTATGCAAAATTTATGTGACAATATTATTTTTGAGACAAGTGAAAAACACAAGCTTCGATCATAACTTACACATTGTTTTTGGCCGCCTTATTTTCTCACTCAAGATCCAAGTCATCGATAAAGATTTCTTGATTCCTCACAGCTAACATTAGCTTTTTTCTATATGATAACTTGCACGTATAGAACAAACACTCTCACAAGAAAAAACCAACAAAACAAGTGTAATAAGACAATTTCAATTAAATTTTTTTTTAGAAAAGTTGGACTCAAAATAACTAGGGTTATAAAATGGCGGATTAAATTGAATTTAAATAAATTAAAGTGGATTGGATTACGCTAAATAAATCGATCACTATATAAGATGTCATGTGCAAGGTTATAGTTTAACATAACATATCAAAGTAGATAGTACAATATTTACTAGGACAATTTCAATAGAACACGTCTAGTATGCAAGTTTTATTTATGAGCTCACCTCATTGCGGTGAACGACTTTTTGAACCTGTCTTGTATTAATTAATTGATGACTTCACGTGTCGAGTCATCCCATAAGTAAGTAAATAAATAAATATTTTTGTTGTTTTTACAAATTATTTTATTATTTTACTTATATATTATATAGAGAACATAGAAGCCTGCTAGTATTTTTCAACCATTTTAATGTATTGCAATGTGTACGTGATAAAAAGATTAGTTTATCACGAAACAACTAACCTTGATTCTACTATCATTACAACTTTTTGACAAAAATAAGTTATTCTGATACATATAATTTATTTTAAAATTAATAATCAAAGGTAATGGATAAAACAATACTAATAAATTTTTACTTTATGGCCATCTAATCTTGAAGAAGAAAATTCACACTGTCAATGTCGAAGTGAGTGGACAATCGCCTTCTTTACCGTGTCTACATGCCCTTTTATATTTTTATTGGTTTGATATTTGAATTAGACTCGATTGGATAGAATTTAAAATCTCATAAAGGATTTTATATTTAAAATTCGAATTCAATTATATAAATAGCAGTCTGATTGAAGGATTTTTTCATATCTAATACTTTGAATTCGAAATTTCTAATGGAAAGAACAACAATCTCTGTTATGATATTCATGTATCTCTGTTATGTCTATACTAGCTTTTAGCTTTTACTGTGTTTTGCAAACAAACAACAGTAAATATATGGAAGTACACATTGCAGATTTTAGCTCACCCCTAGTAAAAGATGAAGCTTTTATCCCCAAAAATCAAACAAAAGGGCAAAAAGGGCTATGTAAGAAGGATTTGTGTCGTTAGTGAAGAAGG
This sequence comes from Solanum chiquidenum, assembly GCA_029582725.1. Lineage (NCBI taxonomy): Eukaryota > Viridiplantae > Streptophyta > Magnoliopsida > Solanales > Solanaceae > Solanum > Solanum chiquidenum. The sequence continues at coordinate 10,822 of JAJOOS010036293.1, read as the reverse complement.
GAAAGTTGATGTAAAAGAAGTCATGGGTAGGGCTGGTTTTCACTGTTCTGGCTTCTTGTGAAACTTACCATCAATTGCACCATTATACGCCAGTAGCATTTTTCATAAAGCAAAGTGGACCCCTTAATGTCTTCCTTACTTAGATATAATATTCATCAGTTCCTTTCATTCGACCTTTTCATCACTATTTTACAGTCCACAGTTACAAAGATGACCTGCTTAGACTCACAGTCAAGAACCCCATCTCGTCTTCTTCCCTCAAAAAGGTAAATTTTTCACCTTTACTGCCATTTTCATGAATAATTGAGTCAAAATTCAGTAGCCCACCTTTTTTGGATTTCTATTTCAAGATTCTAAATGTAAAGTGACAACCTTTGAATCTTGCCAATTTTACTCATGATTCATCTGTCATAATTGAGTAAAACCAAGATTTTCCCTGGTCATTTTACTGTGGAAAGGGAATCAATGTAAGGTGTAATAGTGCAATTAAATCATGATTTCCTCTTTTTGCCTTTCTTGTCATCTTGAATTTTCCAGATTTGTGAATTTTGGGGTAAATTAAGGTAGTTTTATTTTTTAAGCATGATTTCTATTTCAGTATGTTACTTGGGTGGAGGGTCCATCGGAATCAGCCTCTCTACCTTCACAGCAAGGTAGGGGTAAGGTTGGTACGCACTACCCTCCCCACACCCCCACGTGTGGGATTACGCTGGATATGTCGTTGTTGTTGATTTCTCTTTCAGTATGAATATAGTGTGGGAGAGTAACTTGGTACCTCCTTGTTGTATCTTGAAGATGTCTTTCATCCACTTTTCTACTTTCTGGGGCCCTGTATAAGCCTTAATGAAGGTATCTGCGAATGACCCTATTGAGTTTTCAGGCAAGAGTGAGTACCAGGTTAATGCTACCTTCCTGAGCGTTTCTCCAAACTTTTTAACTAGTACCAATTGTATCTCTGGCTTTGTCAGGTCATTCTCTTTGATTCCAGTTTTATAGGCTGTGACATGGTCCCTCACACCTTTTGGTTCCATTGTACTTCGCGAGATCTGACATTCTGAACTTATTGGATATAGGTAGGGGGCAGCACTTAGTTTCCTTGGTTGTTGAGAGTATCTTTCCACATCTATACCCTTGAGTATGGGTGGAGCCTCCGAGTTCTGATCAATACACTTGTTTTGCTCCTTAAATCTGTCTCAAAAGAGTCTCCTGCAGAGCTAAGGGTTCGTTTGGCCATGTGAAATTGAAAAAGTAGTTTTTGTTTTCGAAGTGAAAAATGGTATTTAGAAACTGGCATGCAGTTCGGGAGCACCAGTACCTTGACCTATTCTACCAGTTATTGAGTCTTCAGTTCCTAAGTCGCCGGGAAGTCCCTCGGTAAGAGAGCTTCCTGGTATGAAATTTGGAGTGTCCCTGCCCTGGTTCCACTCTTGGTGGCGCAGGCGATCACGTGTTGACATTCACGGTCAAGGCCAACAACACCTTGCTGATCTGCCTGTTCCAATCTTGTTGTTCGGTTGTGAAGTTATTCTTTTCTGTGACCAATCATTGCACCTTTTCTTCCCAACCGGGTTGTGCATTTTCTTTCCTTTTGTTTGGAACTCTTTGAGGTGACATCTCCTTTGACAGTCGTGCTTTGCTGAGTTCCCAGGAGATTGGCCTGGAGTCGTGTGTGGCAATTGTGATCTGCTTTGTCCTGCCATTATACTCCACAGAAACAACAATTACAAAATCAATAAAGGATCAATATTGTTTTGGAACAACCACCCAATTACTAGGGTCCTACTGTGGGAGAAAAACTGTTTTGACCTATATCAACCAGTTAAATTTATAATATTGAGGTCACAAGAAGTGCGATTAATCCAAATCTAACTGATCATTTGATAATGAGTTTAGTGAAAATAACATGATAACAGTAGCAAAGTGAATAGTCAAACTGAAGCAATAGAGAAAGAGATAGAGAGTGATTCTTATTGAATTTTCCGGGCCGACCGATTGCGAACAACGATGAACAACAATAGATACATAATAATGTTGCTGAACCGTAGGTATAATAATCTGTGTAATCAGATGTCTTACAATGGTGGAAAGATGGGAGTATCTATAGGATAATCTAATCATAACCGACAACGTGAATCTCGCACATTTCAATGATAAGATCGTGACTATTAGACGTGATATAATGAAATTTCAGATATCTCAAAGTTTGGCTGTCGTAGGGAAGTTAATGATTGGGGTACTTTGGACTTTCCGGGTGTATCCTTCTGGAATACTGTTGTCTGACATGGGTGAACCGGACCCAGGGACAAGTTCTGAGGTGGCTAAGGGTTCTTCGTTTTTTGACCAGGCTGTCATCGACTGACTTGGGGAAGACTATGAGTTCCTTCTTGCACTTGCCACATGTCCAGTCAAATAGTCTTCGCCCTGGTATATTTATTACCTATACAAAAAGGCCTTTCTATTACTGTGTAGATAAGTGTTTGGCATTTTCCTGTCTATTTTCAATGACTTTTTATCTTTTGCCTATACCTGAATTGGTACCTTTTCTTGTCTGGTGCTTGTGACGTGTTTATTATGAGTCTTCATAGTTTCTAAGGTGTCAAAATCAGTCATTATTGGCATTTTGTGGAGTTGCAGAATTTGTTCAATTAATTTGCAGAGTGTTGTTGGTCCTATGCAGTGTCTGATAGCTTTTCAACCCTTCTCAAGTGGTCTTATTTTCATATCTTTTGAATCTATGGCATCATGTACAATATTTTGAAGAAGGGAGGATGGTCAAAACTAAACGACAGTTTTTTTGCCGAACTCACTTGGTTTGCAGTCATGAATAGTTCATTATAATCCCTCTATGGATGTATATTTCTTTGTCATTGTCATTTATCCTCAAATGTACACCATTCTATATAAGAGGTAGATACATGTATATGAGGTGAATGTGAAAAAAATGACACCTATTTCTGGAAACGGGTGTTACTGGATATTCAGTGTGTGAAAACTTGATCTTCTTTATAAGCTTCTTTCAAGTCCTTTTATCATCTTCACCTGATATATCTTTGACCTGATCAACTCTAAATTCTACAGACAGTAAAAGGACCCTGCAGTCTGAAGAAGAATAGTGTGAAATCATACCTGAAACATTTACAATGAGTAACAGCTTGTTACATAGTCATTATTCGAGTGGTGGAATCCCATCAGAGATTGCTGAGAATCTAAAAGATTTTTTTCCTGAGGATGGTGATTTGAGCTATGAAGAAGTTCTTTTGCAACAGGTATCACAGAATGAAATAGATGTTTTTGCACAAGGTTCAACAGGGGGCGGCCCTTTTGTTGACCATCTTTCTATTCCTTATTCAGTATTTAACAGTATTTTCTGTTGACAGTTGGATTGTTGTCTTGCAGGAAACTGTTTACTTATCATTCCAAGCAAATGGGAAAAACAAGAATATGAGCTCTGAATACGGTCAAACCAGTAACGGGCATCAGTTATCAGCACAAAAGAGTGATTCTTCTCAAAGCCCTGAATCACAGTTGGCTCTGGATGAAGCTATAGCTAGATCATTGCAGTTGGGGGATGATTTTGAGGATTACTGTAGAGATGAGCTTAATTCTACTGTGGCTGGTAATTGCATAAGAACTTCATTTATTCAGTAAAATTCTTGGTCGTACAGCTTTTATCTCTGCTTTGTCTTAGGGTACAATTTGCATGATATTACCTTCTTTTTTTTCTTTTTTAACCATAGATGTTCTTCTCTGTGAATAAAGAAGATGTTAGTCATCTTATTCCGACTGGTTCATAAGTATAACCATGAACAATGATATATAGATGCCAAGATGTTAAAACTTTGCCAAAATGAAGTATTTCTTACACTGATGACTGAACTGTAGAATGGACGAAAGGCTAGTGGCTTGTAATCTAACAACTTAAATACCAAGGACAAGGAACTCACTAAATGAACATTAATATTGAGATAGTGAAGAATATGAAAGGTTCTAGTAATTGCTGGAAAGAATGGCTTTTTCCCTGCATACCAGTGTTATGAACTGTTTATACCAAAGAATGCAGTTGATTAACTTTGTGATGCTAAGTGTGCGCGTGAATCAAGTATTTGTTATTCTATTTTTATTTAAAAAGTAACAATTATTTTAAAATACACGTGTCATTCACTGGTATGCCCGTTTGATACATCATAGGTGATTGTAACTCAAGTGTGAAATCTGGTGGACACGGTTGTCCACAAGGCACACGTATGATCATGTGAGGTGTCTAACTGATCACTACCTTACTTTTGATGGCTAACTGGCAGTTGTTGCCAACTTCGAGTGTCTGTTTATGTGTTTTGCCAGTGTTTTAGCTTAGAAAATCATTTTGTGGTGATTAAATGAGAATTTCATTGGTCAATAGTGGAGTGGAGCATGAGGATTTGGCGTTTGGTGATTATTAATAGTTGCAAATAGTGGAACTAGTGTTTACCTTTATAGGAGCAAGTGATATGGAGTAGGAGTGTGGAAAATATTTTGTATCACACTATATAGTGTATTATTGTTCTTCAGTCTTCTAAAACCATTTCAAAAAGTGACTCATACTTTAGAGCATTTGATAGGTGTGTGCATGTTCAGTTTACTCAAAAAGCTAGATTGTACATCTAAACAACTTTGTGGGTGAATAGAAGAGTATGAAGTAAATAAATAAAACAGGTTTTACTTTGCGGGTGTTTGAAACATAGTTTCTATTTTGGAAATATTCAGTTCAAGTATTATTGGACTTAGTGTCCACATTACTCATAACCAAGTGACCTCCACATCATCTGCAGGCATCAGGGAATCCCCTCCTAGAGAATCACCTCCGGTCAGGGTATGCTGCAACCTTTTAGTTCTCTAATGGTTTTTATGCTTAATAAATCGTATCATGTATGCAAGAATTGATGCAAGCTTCTATTAAGAAGTGCAGGCTGAGAATCCGAACACAAGGAGACAAGATGATATTGATCCAGATAGTATGACCTATGAGGTTAGACTGGAACACTTTTTCTTCTTTTTGATTAAGCTTGAAATAGTAAAATTTGAGTGCAAGAACTGTAATTTATGCACCAGGCTATTTACACAGATAAGTCTTGCTCTTCTATCTTTTACCACCATGTGAGTTTTCTTATATTCCATTTCGATTGTCTTCTTTCATTTTTGGTAGGAATTGCAGTCTTTAGGAGAAGCTGTTGGCCAGCAGAGCAGAGGGCTTTCACAAGACCTCTTAAGTCGTTTACCAACTTTCAAATACAAGACCGGATTCTTCTCAAAGAAAAAGAAAATGGGAGAGTAGGAATAAATTCCCTTCTGATATTATCTCTTCTATCCTGACTAACTCTTTTGTGTTAGCATTTAGAAGAAGTGCACTGGTCCTTATACAAAAGTTTACAGATAAATGTGCTAGTTCAATAATTAACCCATTCTGTTGATGACTTGTGTCTCATTCTTACCACCATAAAGCATTACTGGCATTTTTTTTCCGGGTTTCTGACTCTTAGTTCCAGTGTCTAGATGAGAAATGGCTCATAATGAAAATGCTATTCATAATGAGAGATTCCTCTTCTAAAGACCAAGCCTGCGTCTTAATTAGAACCCCCTTAGCATATCTGAAGAACGCCACCCCGTCTGAAAAAGAGAAAGAAAAAAGAGGAAATGTTAAATTTATCTTTTTGGCATTTTTCTGTGGTCAACTGTTGTCACTGCCCTCCCTAACATTATCGTCTTTTTCATTTTTTTGTCTCCATTTTTTTATTAATTAAAATGTAAGTCTGTCAAGATAAGTTGCCCTTCAGTCCTGTTTCCACCATTCACCATTCATACATTGCTAACAGCTAAAACAGCGGTCAGTTAGTGTTTTTAAGTAGCCCATTTGACAATATTTTGAGTAGGTTTCCTGGAAAAGATGTTTGTAAAGGTTGATCCAGTCAATAACTTCATTTTGATTAGAGTGTAGAAACAAACACCTTCAAACAAGTTGAGAAAAAGATATGATCGTCTAACTTGGTCCTTCCAATTTCATTGTATGCAGGTGTGTTATATGTTATGCTGCATACAAAAGCGGAGAGATGTTGACCACTTTGCCTTGTGCACACATGTTTCATTCAGAATGTATTAACCGCTGGCTAAAAGAAAGAAAGGTGAGAAATCATATCCTCACACTTAAGATCATGTCCCCTTCGATATTTTCCTGTTTTAATTTTTTTTTCTCCTTTACTCAAGTAAGAACATATGATAAAAACATCAAAGAGGCTTAAAGAGAAGTTTTGGCATTGCTTCTCACTATTCGTGTGAAAATGAGATTTTGGATCACAGCATCCTAGTCTGATTGAAATGTGCCAACATTTTTTTTGATGCAGTAGCTGTAAGGAGTTCTTTCTCGTTTCTAAAACTCTGGTCAAATTTTCATCAACTTATAGTAGTTCTTAATCTCCCATTTAGACTTTCCTTCTAAAGCACACTTGCAGAGCTTCACAAACAAATAGTATTTTCATCTTTTAATCGGTTAAACACAAGAAGTTCTAGAATAACCTCTCTGTATAGGAAAAGGATGACTAGTTTGGGATTGAATGGAAACGGATAAATGTGCAAAAGTCACCACTTGGACAATTAAAACATATCTTGGTGCTAAACAATACCACTTTGGAAGTTTCAACTTGTTATTCATTTGAACTCAATACTCCACTTTTACAGCCTCTGTACCCCCAAAAGGTAGGGGTATGGTTTGCATACCTCCTATCCTCCCTAGACCTCACTTGTGGGATTACACTGGATATGTTGATTGTTGTTGTTGTTCAATACTCCACTTTTACAGGAGAAACACTGCATTTTTTTCCACTGCAGCAAAACTGACCACCATCTGTGTTTGTTTTCTTTTTTGTGCACGTGTTGTTGTCACAGAACTGCCCCCTCTGTTATGAAGAGGTGAAAGATGAATGATTTTGCAGATCCAATGCCTTGTTGCTCAACTGATCTGCCTTCAATTATCACTTTTCGTTCATGTAATAGAGAGTATCGGCCTCCTTTAAAGACTTATATTTGGTTTGTAAATATCCTTCTGGTTTGATTCCCCATATTTCACTATCTGGACATATGAATGAGACCATTAAGCAAACAAAACTGTCTAATCCTGCTCCTGGTATCAGCATATCTTGCTAGACATTGACTTCGATATGCCAATTGTTTGCAAGCACAACATTATGCCCCTAAACTATGTGAAATTAAGCATATATGTCCGTAGTGGTAATTCTTTAGTACAAATATCAAATACTTGGTTCAGATTTGCCCTTATTTTAAATGCACTAACCAATTTAGCCTTAATTAGATGATTAATAAGTGAGAAAGGGTCCAATATCTCAAAGTATGTGAAATTGAGTAGATATGCCCTTCTTTAACAATGTATGTATATTTGCAATTGTCAGAACTGCAACATCTCGAGAATCTTAGTAGCCTCGGGTTGGCTTCTTGAACTTTCACTTGTTGAGGGTTCGATTCTCATTTTGTAATCCTATCCCACATTTCCCCTTCCCCTGCTTCTACTTTATTTTTTTAGAAAAAGAAGAGAAAAAAAGGAAGAAGATGAATTCACCTTAATGGCAGGAAGAAATGAAATTATGTGAATTTGATCAGCCTAATAAGATGAAATAAACTACTTACTGTATTAGATTAGCAAAGCTAGATACACCTTAAACAAAAATCCTTTGGTGTCCATTTGAATCATCATTAATTTCACTTTAACGCGTAAAGGATCAATTTGTGCAATAAAATATATAGTGTGGATGACTTTCAAATCTGTCAAAATAATGTTACGGGTGAATTCGAACATCCTTTACAGTTGCGCCGCAGGATTTGCTTGTGTCATAGATGTTCAATCAATATAATAGATATATATATATGTGTTAATAACAAAATATGATTAATATATGTAGTGTAATTTTCTGGTTAAGGGTGTTTGCTAATTCAAACGTTCTTTACCGTTGCACCTAGGATTTGCTTGTGTCATGGGTGTTTAGCATTTTATGTGTGTGCGCACTCTGACTCCCTAGCGCACAGAGCAAGAGTAAGCTACTTCACTCGAGAAGAAGAAATTGTTGAGTGAGCGATCCGGCCTCTAGCCCTCCTTCAATGATGGATTTGTCTTAAAAAAACTCGATCTCAGTAGAAAACTAACGACATGTGCGCTAATAATAAAATTTAATTTAATTTTTTTGTGAAGGGTGTTTGGTTAATCATTCTTGAGTTTTTGTAGCTTCTCAATAATTGAGATGTATGATCATCCAATCTAAAATACGCACAATTAACTAAGCAGTGTTTGGTGCGTTGCAACGACTATTAAGGTTTGTGTGAAAAGAGAAAGGCCAATTACAAGAAATAGCCATTCGGCGATTCAATTACCAAAATGTTAGCCAAGTTTTCAAAATTACTAAAATTAGCCAAAATTTCTTCTTCCTTTTCACAGGGCCGTCTTAACCCCTAGGCCATTAAAGTTATCGCTTGGGTTCATATTTTTTGGGCTCCATTTAAAAATAATTACTTATATATATTTTTTTTAAAAAAATTATTTATACTATGAGTGCTATAATTTCTACTAAGGAAATTGCATATGAGATGAATATAAACTTGAATTTGAACCAATTGAAGCATACACAAATAATTTTGAGTTCTTATTTAGTGGTAAAATATTCAGATCACTAGATAATGGAAATTTTTAAAAAATATTGTCTTAACCTTGAACTTTCTTTAACACGTAATAGTTATTTTGATATTGATGATTTAGATTTATTTTTTGAATTAAAAGTGTTAAGAGAAATAGAAAATAGTGATCTAATGAAAATACTCAATCAAATAAAAAGAGTTGGGTTTTTTTCCAAATACACATATTGCTTATAGAATAATGTTAACAGTTCCTGCAATCGTTGCCTCAACCGAAAGAAGTTTTTTTCGAAATTAAAATTGATTAAATCTTCTTTAAGACGAACAATGTCTCAAGAGAGATTGGATGAATTGGCTATATTATCATTTGAAAAGAAATTATTAAAACAAATTGATTATAAAACAGTATGACTTCACATCTAAAATAGCTAGAAAAGTAAATTTTAAATAAATATATATATGATGAAAATAATAAAACATTATTAAAGCCCTCCATTAAATTTTGCTTTAGGCACTCAATGTTGAGTCGACTTTGCCTTCTCAGTTCGTTATTAATTGCTTCTAATCTTCTTCTTCCTTCTCATTTCACCATTAATATACAGTGGCTTCTTTTCCTTCTTCCTCTCTCCTTATTATTCTTCTGCGTCATCTTTTCTCTTATGGGTCGTCGTCTTCTTATTCGTTGTTTTTTCTTTTTCTTTAAAATTTGCATACTGAAACGTGAATTGTTTCGAGCGAATTATATATCAAAAGACTCGAGAAGATTTCATATTTAAAATTTGGGATTGTTTAGAGGTGATTTTTGAGTTGATCGAGATTGAATAGTCAATGTATATTTCATGTATAGCTAAATTATATTTAGTTTTTTTGAGTGTATCATAATATATATAGTCAGTGTATAGCTCATGTATAGATACACTATATTGTATAGTCAGTGTATACTTTGTATGACTTTTGAAAAGCTATAGTGTGTAGTCAATGTATACTTTCAACGACTTTTACCTATTTTTTATGTAAATAAAACATGGTTATATTTGTTGTAAATTGATTACTTTATTATTTAGGAAATATTATGCAGTTAAGCAAACTTACAGTACTACTTAATTAGTCATCATAGCTATAGTTTGTTATAATTACCACTTGCGACTAACATTAACCATTAATTACGTGGGCTGACTTTCAATTTGTATAATTAGTCACGTTTGTATAATTCGCCACATTTGTATAATTCAAAACTTACATTTCTTCGTTCGATTTATATTTGTATATGACGATGATTTCCTTTGGTTTTTCAGTTTTATCACCATATACATTCAATCTTTTTGTGTATAACTTTTTTAAATTTGTATAAACATGTAGTTTTCGAATTTTGTATAATATAATTTATATAATGTAATTTGAATAATATAATTTGTATAACTATTTAAAGTTCATATGTTTATGTTTGTATTAATTTGTTATTTCGAGTTTTATCATATTTGTATAATTCCAAACTTTATATTACTCAATTATACAAAAACATGCGAATTATACAAACGTACCCGCGAATTATTGACCTCTCTCGCTCACCTCTCTCCTCCCTCTCCCAATCTCGCTCGCCAAATATACAAATACATATGTATACCAGTTGTATATATGCAATTATCTAAACGATATACATATACAATTTATCTCTCTGCCCTCTCTCGCTCACATCTCTCCTCCATCTCCCAATCTCTCTCGCCACTCTCCTCCCTATAACATGTAGCTACGAATCGTAATTAGCAAACTATAGATATGGAGCATAATTAATCTTTTTTTGAGTGGCTATATGTGAAAGTCCCCCTATTATATATATTGGAAACTAGCCCAAAAAGAAAACATATATAATCTCTAATTTTATAAGATTTCGTTGAAGTTTGTAATATTTTATAAAGAAAACTATTGCTATATGTTTTGAAAATGAAATAGCACAATATAATTAGTACGTATTAGGTATGATAACTAGGACCGTGTGCTATGTTGGGGATTATTTGCCTTGATTTCTTACCATAAATAGGTTTTCCTTTTAGGAAAATGTTTTAATATTTTAACTAGTCCTTTTCTTGTAGGAAAGGTTTAGGACTCTATAAATATAGGCTTGTTCCTTCTAACTTAATTAGCATTCACAATGTAG
>JAJOOS010036292.1:0-15581 GCA_029582725.1 Solanum chiquidenum | reverse complement strand
TTAAAGATAAGACAAATACAAGGATATAATTACTTTAGTAAATTTGACTGCAAATCAGGATTTTACCACTTAAAGTTAGAAGAAGAATCTAAAAAACTTACAGCATTTACAGTACCACAAGAATTTTATGAATGGAATGTATTACCAATTTGGATATAAAAATGCACCAGGTAGATATCAACACTTTATGGTTAACTATTTTAAACAACTAGAAAATTGTATAGTATATATTGATGATATATTACTATATTCCAAAACACAAGATGGTTCATGCATCATTTGCAACATTCACTTGAACTTTAAAATGGTGAAGGGCTGACATTCATATCAGATATGCAGAAGGTAATATTATACTACTAATTTGCAATTTATTTACCTTTGCTTGATACTATTTCTTTTATTAATTTTAGTTGTTTTAATTTGATACTTAGGGGCTGCTTGAAGCAGTAAGGATAGTCTTACATGAAGCAGATCAGAGATATTGTGCAAGGCATATTGAGGCAAATTGGTGCAAAAGATCGAGTAAAGGTGAGCTGAAAAAGTTGTTATGGTGGGCTGCATGGTCATCATTTACAGAGGAGTTTGAGGACCAACTTCAAGACATCAAGAAAGTTGATGAAGAGGCTGGACAAGATTTAATAGACAAGTATCCTCCCAAAGCATGGTGCAGAGCCTATTTAGATATAGTGTGCAAAAATCAGGTTCTGGACAATAACTTTACTGAATCATTCAATGTTTGGATACTTGAAGCAAGGTACAATCCAATTATTGGAATGTTGGAAGATATCAGGGTCAAAATAATGGAGAGGTTGGCAGCAAAAGAGGTTGATGTGAGGAAGTGGAAAGATGATGGGTTTAGTCCCAAAAGTGAGTTGTTATTTATTGAGTATTTGAAGATTTCTAAGGTTTGTAAGGTGAGTGGCAATGGGGATAATGGCTATGACATTACTGAAGGTGCAAATAGACACATTGTCAACTTAAGAGAGAGAAAATGCACATGCAGAACATGGGATCTGACTGGAATTCCATGTCCACATGCAATTAAGGCCATGGAGCACAAGAAAATAATATCAAAGAAAGAATTTTTTTGGTATTATAGTAAGGAGGCAGCCTTGGCAGTTTACAAACATAAGTTACAACCAGTTAGGGGAGAACCATTTTGGAAATGTTATCCTTTGCATGCCATTGAACCACTAGAATTGGTCAAGCTTGTTGGTAGACCTAAGCTTATGAGGGAAAGAGAAAATAATGAAGTTGTTAAAAGGCAAGGAGTATGGAAGCAAACAATAAAAGGAAAAGTGATAACATGTAGTAATTGTGGAGAACAAAATTATAATGCAAGAGGATGTGAAAAGGTAATTTTCATTTAATGTTTAATTACATCAAATAATTATTCCATTTTACTATTTAATTCTCTATCTTCTATTATGATTAATAAGGCAAAGCAGGGGAAGCAACCTACTAATTAGCAGGGGAAGCAACCTGCTAAGCAAGGAAAAGAAACTGGTAGGAGGGGAAAGAGGCAGCCTAAGAGTGGTTTAGTTGATGAAGATGAAGCTTCTGAGGAAGACATCAACTGTACAGCCCCACAACCAACACAAGAGAGTCAGTCTGAATATGCTGCTTGTAGCAGCTATTTTCCAGTAGTTGAGGATGATGATGAAGACCCTAGGCTAAGGCCAAGAACAATCTCAGAATAAGCTTTTCTAACAAGATTGAGAAAGAGATAGAACCCACAAGAACCAATTGGAAGTAGAGTAAAAAGCTTCAGAGGTGACAAATTTGGTGTTAGTGAACCTAAAAATCTTCCCATAGCACCATCTGGCTTAACTTGAAATGGACAGGGTGTAATTACTACAAACCAGCTACAAAAGTTAAGGCTAAGAAGGGGGTGAAGATATTGTGTTGGTACTATTGTTTTGTATATGTTGGTGCCTTTAATGATGTTAAGGCTAAACTTGTTTTTTTGGCTATGTTTTGTATAGGCTGGTGCCTTAAATGATGTTTTTGTGATGTTTTGGTAGTACTATTATGTATAGGCTGATCCCTTTAAGGTTAAATTTGTCATTTTGGTACTCTGTTTTGCTTCTACTGTTTGTATAGGTTGAGTGTATCAACTAAAACTAACTGTTGGTTTGCTGATATATGACCAATGTTTGAATGTTATATATGGTGTCTTCGTTGTGGTTTTGTGCAAGTTTAATATTGCTTTAGTGACTTTCATGTTGACTGTTTAACAACTTATTTTTTTTATCCTTTGTGCAAGTTAGTTAGTGACTTTCATGTTGACAGTTTAATAGTGATATTGTGCAAGTTTAATAACACCTGAAAACACACGTTTCACATTTCATTTTCAGATTCTCTAAATACAAGGAAAACATAATGTCAATACAAGAACCTTATCAATCTTCAACATAATGACTAATATAACACCTCTAAATACTACAAAATTTAAGGAAAAAGACACAAAATAAAGTTCAAAGGCAACTATAAATTCACAATACGTTTGAAGCAATAGCTACACTAAATAATGTCCAACAATTGAAAATTACATTCAAAATATAAGATTCACTAATACATAGGAACACTTGAAATAACTAACACTTTAAAACTACAAATACTTGAAATAACTAACACTTGAAACTACAATTCAACAACATATATTCCTCATGATACACAACAATTAATCACTTGAAAATTGCAACAACAAATACCACAAACAGAGTAAATGACAATATACACAACATCTTCAACTTGGACACTTTTGCTTCCAAATTTCTTGATTTATTCACACGAAGTAGTTTAAACTCTCTAAATTCCCCAATTTTTTCTTCAAATTGTCTCTTTCAATGTTAACCACATTCAACAACTTTCTCAAATTCTCCATTTTCAATGTAGCAACTTCCAATTTAGACTTCAGTAAATTAACTTCAATGGAAGAATTTTCTAAAGAACTATCTTCCCACCTCCAAAACCACAATTTTCAATATGATAAATATAACAGAGAACAACTCATAATCACCAAAATACAAGCAGAAATCACACTAATTTATATTTAGCAAAAAATGTACCTTAGGTTTAGAACATCTATATAACCTTCTTCCGGGGTTCAATGGAGGCCTTGAAGTGAAACAACGAGCCATTTCACCACAAAAATAAGTCATCATCATGGAGTTACTAATTGAATCACAAGTACTTTCAGACATGGTTTTAGGTCTGATTTGAGGGAGACAAGAGATAGATGAAAAATTGACTACAAAAATATGACCAACACACGATAGAAATGACGAACACATGGTGGAATCGACCAACAAATTATGGAATCGACGAACCTTACTAAAGAACTAGGCGAGGGTTGTGCGATACGAAAGTGAATTCATGTTTTGTGAGATAGGAACGAGACCTGGAAGATTTGGGTCTTTCAATTTACTTGGGATATTTTAGACGGAATCGGGTGGGTATTGGGTTTATGGGGCGGGTTGTTAGTTTTTGGGGTTAAAACAATGGTCAAACGAATAGTTGATTAGGATTAAGACACATGTACAAAATGAGGGGGCCGTTAGTGAGAGGGGCTTGTGTGTACCGATAATTGGACAGCGGGGCTTAGATGGACGCAAAGTATAACGGAGGGCATATACGTACCATTTATCAAAGTTCGGGGGTAAATTCGTCCTTTTTCTCTAGTTTTATTTCTATGGTGAGAAAGCATGAAATACTAAAACAAGAATACAAAAGTAATTTAAGTGATAACCAATCATTAATTGAAAGAATTGATGTTCAACAATTACCCGTAGCTGCAGCCCCAAAACGAGAGTTTTTAGTTACTAATGTGTAAGTAAAGAAGAAGAAAAAAAGAACCCTAAAAAGTATTGACAACTTTTCCTTACAAAGTATATGCTCCCTATATTAATTATTTTATGGACTATTTATAGAGGTAGAAAACCCATAAAAATAACTGAGTCCAAAATAAATTAGGTAACCAAAACCTAAAAGAATTAGAATTCCTCCTGAACAATAACCGCCTCACAATTTTGCGTGTCTACCTTTTCATGCCACGTGGCATATGCTTATTTCCTTGAGAATTTACATTCTTTACTTTGACGCAAATATAAAATATTGTTTTTATATTTAATTTAAACAATTAAGATGTCTGCTTGATTTCCTTCTATAATCTTTCATCTTTGCACCAATTTACTCTTACAAAAAAAATTCACCATTAAGCACAATTTATAAAAGTCATGATCAAAAGGGAAATATACAAATATAAAATGTGAGGAAAATAATGATTAAAAATATATACTTTTGTCCTCACGCCAGAATGAGTACCTCAAGTCTCCCTAGGAGAAGCGGGAAGTGGAGTGTCAGTCTCCTAAGTGTCCGAGTCAACAATCAGAAAAGTAAAATCAACTGGTCCCTTTTCTTCCTAGTCACATTATCTATAAAATAATCCTCCTCTATTTGTTGTACATCACTACACGAGGCTGGTGTGACTCGAATATCGTTTCGTCAATAAATGGGATGACAGATGCCTGACAAAAAGAAGTCATCAAAACAAGGAAGGGTAATTGGGTTTGTTGTTTCCTCACCCTCAAGAGAATCTCTGGGAAGATGATAGAACCAACGTTTAATCACCACCTATGGATGATGCAGCCCAATAAGACAACATTCGCATATTGGAGAATAGACTAATTTTGAGATGGCATCAAAGTTCATCTAATAAACCCAAACCAATACCGAGCTACCACACTCGAGTCCTTCTATTCAATCTCAACCCCCTCGTTGATTCACAAAGGTGTAGCATCATATGAAAGTTGGGCAAGCTAACCCTTCAAGTTTTCGAGATTCTGTTGCTTCTTCTCTGTATAAGTATATGTGCATCTCAACTCACCTTCAAGTGATTCATGAAGGGCAACTATCCCACATTGAACAATCTTTTTGAACCTCAATGGTAGAAATCGCCTCATAAATAAATCACTTTATCTTTTTTGTGAGCGATCCAGCATACACTTCATAGAATTACCTAACCCAAGAAGAAATGTAAGGGTCCCGGGCTCGGGAGAATCTCTTGAAGCCATGAAACTGGATAGTATCCAGTACCGCTGGGTATCTATCCATCTCCTCATAAATAGATAGTATCTTATCTTCAATAATAGTACACAACTAAGTAGCTTTCAAGTGATTCAATGAATTAGGTGCATCTATAGGGACTATTCAAGGTAAATATTGGCAAACCGATCATTGATATCCTTGGAGCAAAATTCACTACACCTCTTTTTGGTAGCCTTAGACTTAGAAACAGGTCTACTCACCATAGAGGTGGAACCCTTAACCCTCTCATAATAATCATTACCATCAGACCACAAATAATACAAAGGGTAGTAGTCATAGTTCAAAGTAGTTGTCTATTCATGAACCAATTTCCTCTTGCTAATGTCTTGTGGAGCTGCAACAACATTTTTTTTTTCACTCACACGGTTAGATTTGTGTTGAGCAGGTTTGACATCGACACTTGGTTTTAAAATGAATATACATTTTGGCCTTCTCCGAGGGGGAGATACCTCTGGAGAGGTTTTATACTTTTCTTGGGCTACTAGCAAGATTTGAGATGACAAGGCGAACAAAGATGCGTTCACCCAATTAACTTGGTGACTTGACCTAGCACGCCAAATTTCCCTTCACTTTGGTGCGTTACTTCAGCCAACACACTAAACAAACATCATTGAAAACAACTAAAAATTTCGGTTTTCTCCTTAGAAGGCCCTATAAATTCTATCCCCCAAACATGAAAGAGCTCAACTTCATGAATTGGTTAAAGGGAAAGTTCATGCTTACGAGAAATGCTTCCTTGCATTTGTCATTTGACGCACACCTTAGTTAAAGCATTCACATATTGATATAAAAAAGTAAAAAGTACCCATGTTAGAGGACTTTAGATGTCGTTTGAATCCCACGAAGGTGCACACTACCGGTGAAGCACGACAAGCTTCAACTATTTTAGTCACTCGGTAAAGATCCCAAATACCACATAATTTTCATAATAAGCATACAACAATGTGGAACCATGAAAAATCACCATAAGTGATTCATCCAAAAATTCCTCTTCGATGTCCCTCTCATTTGGAAACATAACATATGATTCAACACGAGATAGATGATCCACCACTTGGTTTTCACAACCCTTCTGGTCATTCACCTAAAGATCAAACTCTTGGAGTAGTAGTACCCACCGAATCAACCTCGATTTAGCTTCCTTCATCGCCATCAACCACCTATGGCCCGCATGATCGATGTGCACAATCACCTTAGTATCTACCCAACAAATAAGCTCAAATATTTCAAAACCATACACAATAGCCAACAACTCTTGTTTCGTATGGTGTCGTTCTTTTGATCTCCATTCAATGTGTTGCTAGCATAGTAGATCAGGTGGATTAGTTTGTTCTTTCTTTTACCAAGTACAACACCAAGGGCCAAACAACTATAATCACACATATATTCAAACATAAGACCTCAATCCTGGGCAATAATAAGTGAGGCTGAATGCATTTAAACAATAAGCATTGAAATAAAACACACTTTTTTTTCTCAGTAACTTGCATAATGGAACAACCACCTTATAGAAATATATAACGAAATACCTATAATAACCGGCATCCCCCAAGAAACTATGAACACCTTTTACTGAGATTTGAGGTGGTAGTCCAGCAATGGAATTTACCTTCGCTTGGTAAACTTCAATTCCCTTGCCCAAAATCTTGTGCCCAAGTACAATCCCCTCTATCACCATGATGTGGCATTTAACACAATTAAGGACAAATTTTTTTTCAAAACAATGCTTCAACACTCTACTCAAATGACAAAAACATTCATCAAAAGAGTCACTTACTATAGAGAAATCATCCATGAATATCTCCATTTATTCTTCAACCATGTCTACAAAAATCAATAACATGCATCATTGGAAAGTTGTTGTATAATATTGGTACTACATATTTTCATTGCATAGCTTGCATTAATCTTGCATTGCCTATCACCATCATAATTAATTGTTATGTGTATATGTTGGTGAAACTGGGGGTTGTACGGATTTAGTTTGTTGTTGTGTTATTTTTTAGCACATAAGGGCTCGGTAAGTTTATTATTTGACTAATTGCTTACTGATGGCCAAATGAAGACTTATCCTTTGTTTGAAGGCAGGTACTTCCATTGCCCCCCTCTATGTGATACTTTCGTGAAGGTGTTGGTTGGAAATAACCTTCTTGGCTTTAATGTATTTTGGTTATGGTTTCTTTTAGTATACCTTTTGTCTAGTTTCCTTCCTTTAAAGAGCCTTGTCATTTTTAGGTGATTGCCTAGCTCATCCAGTTTGTCCCTTATTTACTTTATCTGCTTTCCTTTACTCTTTATTCCTTGTTCAGTTTGTCTAGCGCTTTGATTTTCCTATTTTTTCCTTTAGCTATTTGTGATATTTTCTCCTTTATTACATGTTGTTTATGCTTATGTTATAATTGGAGATTTGTCGGCCTATGACTACTAAGAACAACTTGTTGGTACTCATACTACAGTTCTACACCCTAAAAATCATAGTACGAGTTCTCTCCACTTATTTGGATCACGTGCGGAAATGCTCTTGGGATTCTGAGATTTGGGTGAGCTCTTGGCGTTCGAAGTTCCCCCACTTTCCCCCTATTTTGGACTAGGACTAGTCTTTATTGTGGGTTCCACAGATAATTCGGTATTATTGTATTGTTATTGTACTCTTGTTTTGAATAAGTGCTCAAATACCATCTAATACTAGGTGTTGGGTTGGGTTTTTAATTAAGTTGATTCTTCCTTTTTCCTTTGCTTCTTGTTATTATGGCTTATCTTTTACATTTCTTTTCTTTCGTGCAATAGCCTGTTGCTTCTAGTTTCGGGCTATGAATTTGAATTACCTAGTACTTGGATGTAGTAGGTGCCATAATGACCTGAGATATTGGGTTGTGATAGAGTGATATTCAACCATGAAGTATCAACAGTCTTCGGTATTTCCCATTCTCCATGATTGATCAATTTTGTATAACCTTGAACAAAGACATAGCCTATTTAATGATTATATATTATGTTCCTTCGATTCCAATGGATATTACAAGACTTGCCACATGTGCATTGAATTGTTTTCTCCTTGCGGATCTCCAACAGAGTAAGGAAAGTCAAAAAAAGATTGAACGCCATCAATATATTCCTTGCAATACCTTGGATAATCCGTCCAACACTTCGACAAATTATTTCCAATCCTAAATATTAAAAATTGATATAAATTATCAAAGATTTATATTAATTTATGCATTAACAATATAGATCCTAAAAATTGAAACTGATTCTTCAAAATCACATGTATATAAATAGAACAATAAGAAAATATACAGGATAATAAGTTCTTACCCTGTCATGACAATAACGTTAAGTCAAAATTCAAGCCCTCAAAAATCTCCTAACATGTAGAATTATTTTCTAGGAGTAGAATTAAAATTAGTATAATCCAAAATCAATCTACTTGTATTGGCATGAAATTTGTATGAGAAGTTACTTATCAGAAATAGCATACATGACAAATATTAAGCTTTCTATGGTAATTGTTTAACACCCATTAGTGCAGATTAAGAATTTTGTTAATGCTTTAACTTTAGGTGTCATTTGCTAACCTGGATTACCTATTTGTTAATTTTTGAAAAACAACAAAAACATGAGTTTACAACCTTAATATTACTATAGAAAAATATAGCATTATCACCTTCATTGCTAGTCTGGCGAGGCAAGAGAAGCCCTTTTCTATTTTCTACAGAAAAATATAAATAAATAAAAGACATATGCTTGGCCATAATGTTCAAGAGTGTAGCAAGAAATAATTGTAAAGCATTATCATAAAGTCCTTGATATTCGCCCGTCGAACAGAAACTAGTAATGGTATGTAGCTTATTTGTTCATTGAATGTTATAAAAGAATTAAACATGAAATTTAAGAAGAATCAAGTTGCAACATACTGATGATTTAGTAGATTTGCACTCATTTAAGGTCCATTTTACTCAATAATTAGTGTCCTAAATGCCTAACTTTGTCATTTTCTTACCAAATATTGTTGATTTACAACTATGAAGGCAATTGGACATGGCAAGGACTGATGTTTGAAAGAATGACCAAAAGTACAAAATAAGTGAAAAGCGAACATTGTTGATCGCCTAACATGAAGGGCGGATCACCAACCGAGCAATACCTCACACAAATTGACAGTGCATAGAACTTTTGTCTATCAAAGAAGTTCAGTAATGTCCGGTAGCAAAGGTGATAAACTGAGTTGGAATGATGATACAGATGCATATCGCCAAAAGGGACAGTGTGCACGACAAATATTTAATGATATAACGGTGAACTAAGGTGGTATTCGGTGATTCACCAAACATGAATGGCTGACTCAATCATGTTCAACAACGGAGGTTCAAACAACTAAAGCCTAGAGCATCTCAAAAGGCGCTGAGGAGCAAAGGGTGAGTCGCCAATAAGATTTGGCAAAACCAACTAACGTCGCCGAGTGGATTACAAAGTGGATTTTGGAAAAACTTTAGGAAATTGTAAATAGCCCAAAGGATACAATATTTAGAGTGTTTGGATAATGTAAAGTAAAGTGAGTTCAAAATAGTTTGGAGAGAATGAGAATACTTTACCTTTGATAGAACACTTTTCTAGTTTTTTTGGGGGTTTTTACAATTTAAAGCTTGAATTTGGCAATTGAAGTTGTATCCCAAGTGGGTTTACTCTTTATTGTTTGATTTATAGTTACCCATGGTTTCTTTCATGAAAGGTATACTTTCTTTACTTTTGTGATGAGTGGTTAAAACCCCAAGATCTAGGGGTGCTTAAATGGGTTTGGGTTTTAATTTAATGTAGTGGGTATTTGATGAGTCCACGATTTGGACTCATTTAGGGCTTTATTTGGATAGATTTAGTGTCCTCAAATGCTTATTTTGTGCCAATAACTGATGTAAAATCCTTGATTTCCAAGTATTTAGATTGAGGAACAAAGCTTGGACACTAATTTGCAAAAAGGAAGGAAGCTAGCTGAAATAAGATAGAAATGAAGGCCTGGTTATCGCCAAGTCACTTTGGCAAGTCGCCTACTGGCCTCTTGACCGCCTAAAATTCTAGTGTGCCAAGACCTGAAGGAGAAAATCAATTAGGCGATAGAAAGGAGCTGTCGGTGTGTCATCGAGTGGTTCTGCGATGTAGTATTGGATCGTCCAAAGTTACAGAACTTGAGGATACTGAAGGACAAAGCAAAAAGGCGATGGAACTAACCAAAGGGTGGATCGCCGTGTTGATCGGTGATCCCGACTTACTTCACCGAATGGTCCTTCGCAACATATTTTTGGCGACTATAAATACGTGTTTGAATATTTAGTTTAGGACAATTTAGCTTTTATCAGAAGTTTTATCATAGAGTTATTGAACCGAGAGTATAGAGATGAGTTTTCCTTAGCTTCGAAGAATTGAAGTTTTCCATTTTTCAGAAATTGGGAGTGCGTCTTTGAGATTCTTCAATTTGGACCTTTGTAAAGACGCAATTAATCTTACCCAGTTGATGGAAACACAATTTGGTAATGATTTTTATCTTTTTATGATGCCTAGCTAACACCACAATTCTTGGGGTGTGATTATGTTATTATGGGTTGATTTAGCTGATGGGTATTGCTAATAGTTAGTTTAAATGTTGTTTAGAAGTGATTTCATTAAGTAATTATGGTTTAATTTAAAGGGTTGTAGTTGCAAATGCAATTCTACCTTTGTGTTTCTGGCTTGCTTGAGAGAGAGGTTTGAAAACCAAGATTATTGAATTAATGGTCTGTGGGTATGGGGTTTTCATGGGTTTAGTGAGAGAGTGAATCCTAAACCCTTTTCCACACATTCAACTCGAGAGAGTGAATGGAGTAAGGCGTAGGCTGTTCTTATTTGCTTGCTTATTGGTGGTCGAGAGATACCGACCTGATTCGGGGTAAATTGTTCGAGAGAAAGTTTACCTCCTCTATAGTCTAGCCTATTCACTAATTTACAGCTATTTACTAACAGTTGTACTTACCCATTTGTCTACATTAGTCCATAATTGAATCACATCCCAAGAACCGTCTCCTTATTGTTATTTCGTATTATTTGATGTTGTTGTAGTTGATAATTTGCAATAAAACCCCCTGTTATTTGACATTCGTGTCACCCCTGATTTGAATTATGTTTTTATTCGATAATGCCTATTCCTATGATTGACTTGAGCATATTCGTACTTTCCTATTGAATCTTAAACACGTACCGCTCCCTGTGGAATTCGACTCCAACTCATTTAGTTGGGCTATATACTGACTAGCGATCGTTGACACTTAGAATTTGATGAAGTGTCCTTGAAACGTTAATCAAAATGGTGCCGCTGCCGGGGAGTGGTGTTGGTTTAGATTCTTTAATTAAGTTGAATTTTGTTCTTGTTAGTTATAGTTGAATCTACTTATTTTTAGTTTTGGTTTACTTTTTTGTATTTTGAAACAAAAAGTATGAGTGTGAACGGAAGCAAATTGTATCCAAGTATGCCACCAATATTACATCGGCAACCTCAACGATGTCAATGAGCCTAATACAAAAGACCCTCATCTTATGGGTGAAATTGGTGCCATTCACTTGCCGCCGGTTGTAGGGAACATTGTGTTCCACATTACTAGCACTATGCTACAACTCTTGCAATTGAAGGGGTTGTTTGGTGGTTTGGCTCATTAGGATCCCCATGAGCATATCATAAATTTTATTGATGTTTGCGGGCCATTCTACTTCAAGAATATATCCCAAGAGTCGGTCGGGTTGAGGTTCTTCCCATTTTCTCTAATGGGGGAAACGTGCAAGTGGCTGGCTGAATTGCCACGAGACTCAATCACTTCGTGGGAAGAACTTATCACCGCATTCCAAGTGCAATTTTTCCCTCCTTTGAAGATGATGACACTTCAGGACATCATTCAGAGCTTCAAGCGTCTGGATGGCGAGCCAATTCATGAAATGTGGCTGCGATTCAAGAAGTTGGTGCTTTAATGCCCAACTCATGGCTTGCCTGACTACAATCAACCGGGCATGGCAAACCTGAGAACATTTTGTCTAAAAATGTCATGGGAGTTGGTGCTAGGAGTGTCAACGCCGTAGGAGTTGGGTGTGTGAACCCCGAAGAGGCAAAGTTTGAGGCGTTGTACAATGAAGATGTGAATTTCCTTTCCAACCTAGGAGGTGGTTATCGTGCAAACTACCTGAGGCAGGGTTGTAACCAAGGTTGGATCAGGGATTAAGGTTGGAGAGATCATGATAGAGAATGGAGGGATCGAAATCCCTCTTGGAAAGAAAGGGATAGGGAGAAGGACAGGTACATTCCTCCCCATGAGTGCCAAAAGCCAAAGGATTCCGAGGGAGGTCGGTTGGAGGATATGATTTCTCGTATCCTCACCAAGGTTAAAGGGTCATACAAGATTTTTAAAGAGATGAAGGAAGATGTTGCGACCCTTAGCCAGACGGCTACCTCTCATTCTGTCTCTATCGAACAGTTGGAGACCCAAATTGGTCATATCTCGTCTCATCTAAACCCGTCACAACAAAGGGGGGTTGCCTAGTGACACTATGGTCAAACCCAAAAATGAGGTTTGAGCGTGGACTTGCGTCGTGTTGCGACGTTAACTAAGGCGCTACTTGGGAGGCAACCCAAGTTTTTATTTGCTTTCTTTTTTACTTTGAAATAATGGTTTGTTAATTGTGCAGTTCAAAGTGTCGAATGTTTTTGAAAAGTGTAGGTTGGCGAGCTAAAAGTCCAGTCGGCGAGCCTGAATTGTGCCGCAGTTGGACTCAAGATAATTTGAAATTGGAGTCTGTAAAACTTGGGGATCCTAGGAGCAAATTGGCAAATAACCGACCAGATTGGCGATCACGACCTAGTTCGCCATTTGGACCCCCACATTAACTGGAGGTCCTGTAAAACTCGGCGAGGTGACTGCCCACTCGGCCTGTCGCCGTGTGGGTCGGCGAGCAAAACATATGTCGTCGAATGGGCGAGAACTGGACGGTTTTAAAGGCCAAAGGATCAAAAGTTCAAAATCTTTCACATTCCCTCAGTTTTCAACTTTACAAACTCGAATCCAAAATAGTTTTTCCTGTATTTTGCATTTTTATCTCATATTATTTGTTGATTATGTCTTCGGAGTTGGATTCTTTGCCGTCTAGCTTTTTAACTTTATTAATTGACTTAAAAGGTTGGTTTTTCCGAACCCTAATTCTATATTTTGTGATTTTACTCATTTGCAAATGAATTTTTATCTTAGTGATGTCTGTTGGTCCTCTCTAATCGTAATTGCGTATGTGTGTGCTTGTTTTAATTTGAATATCTGCATGTAATGCCTTTGTTGTTAAATTTCCAATTTTTTTGTGCTTAAAAGTGATTAAAATTGTTGGGTCTAGTTGGGTGAAGTCTAAGTAACCCGCATTTGTGTCAAATGACGTACTTTTCCCAATGATGGAGCGGTTGACGTCATTCTTAAAGGTAAAATTTTTCAAATGGCCAAATTGGGCCAAATCGGGAGAAGTCTAAGTATCTTGGGGGCATGGGTGTAATGTTTTTAGGTTAATTGAAATGGTGCATGTTTTGATGTTGTTTTCCGGGGTTGTGGGGTTGAATTTGGAAGATTGTAGGCACGTTGGGTCATTTGGCGAGTTTGGTCGAGTTCGCCGAACCACTCGGTAGTTCACCGAATTCCCCCACATCGCATTTAATTTCATGCTTAATATTGACTTAGGTTTTGTAAACATCGGTGAGAAGCATGAGTTCACCGAGTACACTCAGTGACTCACCGAAGGTTTTACTTAATTGTCTATTTATGTGCCCCTAACCCCTAAAATGCACTGTAACTTTCGACGGGCTAGTCCTGGCTCTCCGAATGGTGTTGGCGATTCACCGAAAGGTCCATCACATCACCGACATGACAAATTTTCTAGGAAATTTTGAGCAAATCCTTTCGGCAAGCCCGATCTAGCTCGCCAAAGAGATTTAGGGACTCGCTGATCGGTTCGGTGAGTCTATCTGCATATATTTTCTGCATTTCTACTTGAATATCTTTAACTATTTTTGTTGTTTTTGCATATATGGCTAGGACCAATCTTGACATGCCGCCCTGTAAATGAGCACGGTGTATAACTATAAATGAATGAGGAGCCAACCCTCATAAAAAGGGAAGGCAAGAGCCTCCAAAGGGAGGAAAAGGCAAGGGTAAGAGGCCCGTATCAAAGACTCTGGTTAGCAACTCCAGTAGTGAGGGATAACCCCTTAACTCCCAAGTTTTATTATCTGAGCCGGAGGATGACCAACCCTTATAGTCCTAGAGAGAGGAGATCCGTGCTAGATCTCATCCTGACTCAGCTAGAGTCCCAACAACCTCTTCTCCAGAAGACACAGTACCAGCTCCGACACCTCCTGTACCTCCAGTACCACTAGTGGTTCCTCCTCCCAGACTGCTCAATAGATTGAAAGCCGATGGGTTGCAGACTATTCTTGAGGAGGAGCTACTTTCTACAGAGGGCCTTGAGGAAAGATACTCTGGGTGAGGGACACCCTCTATTTTCACTGATTTGAGCAGTTCACCAGGCACCGAGGCCCGTACATTCCTACATGGGTCCAGGAGTTTTATGCAGCGTACAGAGAGCTGATGCCCAAAGGGAAGAAGAAGGCCAGTGACTTCAGACCGGTGAGGTCGGTCATGGTCCTAGAAAAGTAAGTCGGGTGCAATGGCGACCATATTAATATTGTACTTGACAGAGCTCTAGGTGCTACACTGGCATATGAGAACCAACTTTTTACTCAGTCCTTGGATAATTTGAAGGGTTGGCTGGCACCATTGATTTACAATACCACCCTGAGGTGGATCGAGGCTGGGGTCCCTATTGAGAAGAAGGACATGAGTATTGCTGCTTGTTTCTGGTTTCACTTTATCAGCAGCACCATCATGCCGTCGCAAAATGAGTCCATCCTCCACCACGCTAGGGCGTCCTACGTTGGAATGATAATGTCTAGGAAAAACATTGAAATGGGACTTATTATTGAGCAGGAGGTGACCATGAGGGCCAAACGTAGGGACAACTCCCTACCATTCCCAGTCTTGATCACAGAGTTATGTCGGCGTGTTGTAGTCCCCCGGGATATGAGTAGAGATATTGAGTGTAACGACTCGGAAAATGATAGGTTAAGCAAGAGCCTATGACTTTGTGTTGACTTTATAATGAGGTTCTATGAGGGTTTTTTTATGTAATTTCATTTTAATTGTGTTACATCCGACAATTTAAAATGAATATGAAGAATCTTGAAATTGGAAGTAGTCACTTTTGGAAAAAGTTCAGAACCTGGAAATTTGGTTGTGGGAAATCAGTGAGTTTTTGACCAACTTTGAGCAGTCATAACTCCTAGCTCAGGATGATCCAGGAGTAGTTCCAGTTATGTTTGGAAAGCCCTTGGAACGATCTTTCCAACGCCACCGAGTTTGCTCGATTCC
>JAJOOS010036291.1:0-14460 GCA_029582725.1 Solanum chiquidenum | reverse complement strand
ACTTTGAAATGTTTACCAAATTGTCCTTCAAAAAAATAGACTTATTTTTCTCTCTCCTAATAAATGTATTAGAGTACTCTTTTCAAGATTAAGTGGGATCAACAAGGGTAAAAAATGAATTATACCTTTAAATACTTACCAAATAAGGAAATGTGACATTCTTTTTGGGACTGACCAAAAAGGAAATGTTGCCACATAAAATGGGACGGAGGGAGTACTTTTTTTTAATACCATATATGATATAATTTTAGCTTTAATAATTATTTGATATAAATCTATATTGAAGTTGTATTAAAATTGTATATTATGTGAAGTTCTGAAAAATTGTATTAAGGGGTCGTTTGGTTTGAATATGAGTTATGATGGGATAAATTATGTTGGGATTAGTTGTGATGGAATAAGTTGTCCGGGGATTATTTCTTATTGAGTGTTTGGTTTGTTGTATTCAAAATAATATATATTGATAAATTTTAAGAACAAGTTGTTTGTTTACAAAATTACCCTTCACTTTTAAAATTTTTCTTTGCGAGCTTTAGTTATTCATTTTTTAAAATAAAACTTTTATTTTATTTAACTTAAATATTTTTGTTTATGTATCCCCGTGATAAGTACCATGTGTATTTAAAAATATAGCTTTTTTCTTATTTAGCTTAAAAATAGAACTTCCCTCTTAAGTTTGTTAAAGAGAAGAAAATTTATGAGAAATCAAAATAAAATAAACATAAGAATTAGTCAAATAAATTCATAAATAAATTTTTTATTTATATAGTGTAATTTTTTAATAGAAAAATATGTATAATTATCATAAAAATAAGGAGTAGTAAATATTATTATACATGGTATTAAAAAAATGTAAATATACATAAATGTGAAAAATGGTGTATAAAAAGGATTTAAAGGGACATATTTGTCATTTACCTATTTTATCCCAGGATAAGTTATCCCGGGATTACTATACCAGGGGAGGAATAACTTATCCCGGTACTAATTATTAATTCCGGGATAAGTTATCCCGGACTTGCCAACCAAATATAAAATTAAGTGGTACTATAATTTAATCCCGGGACTATTTATACTTATCATTTACACCAAACGAGCCCGTATTAAAGTTATATCAAAACTGTATTAATATAAATAATTGGTGGTCTGGTGGTGATGATTATGAAAAAGAAGAGGTGAAGCTCTGAAAAATATGTATTAGAGTTGAATTAAAATTGTATAGATATAATGATAGTTATAATACAATTCGAATTTGATAATATATATTACCATAAATTTGATAGTTATTATTCCAGAATAAATATAATACATTTCTAACAATGTAAGCTAATTTAAATAGTACCGAAATGTTTGAAATTCACATATAATACTTATAATATATTTGTTTTAAAAATGTTTTAGTTATGTATTAGGTGATTCTAAAAAAATTGTATTTTTAGTTGTATCAAAATTGTATTAAATAGAAACAATTGGTGATTTTGTGGTGGTGATTTACCAATAAAGAAGAGGTGAAGTTCTGAAAAATATGTATTAAAGTTGTATAAAAAACAATGATAAGGACAATGTTAGTTGTGGTAAGAAAAGTAAGGCTAATATGTGAAAGAGTAAAAGATATGTTATAATTCGTAAATAAAGTTATATAATATATTATTTATGTAAATTGACATTTTTTTTAATGATTGTGGTGTCTAGATCAAATTTCACAATCTTAATCAATTTTATGAAATATTTATTACCTTTCATCAGTAACAAGTATCAGTAACTTTGTCCAATTAGATTAAGGCAAATGGGAAGAATCACCTAATTTTTTTGTTCTTACTAAAATTTTAATCTGAAATGTCATAATATTCTTAATACTAATTCAACTACCGCGCCATAAAAAAAAAAAAAAATTTTTGCAAATTGTCTTTGTTTTTGTTTTTATTTTTTATGTTCTTCAATTTCATGTTTCACAATTGTAGCAAAAAAACCTTGACTACAAGAAGCATCATACACAACACAACTCATAATAATTCTTCCTCCTTTCTTTAATTTACAGGAATAATAGGTCAAATTTTAATTATTGAAAAAGTTAATAAATGAATGTAATATGATGGTGGTAAGATGTAATAGATAATTCAATAAATGACGTAAAGACGGAAAAAAATCCTCAAAATCTATCCATAAAGATAAAATATTCATCTTTACTTTTGAAACTTAAATTTAAATTTACAAAGGGATAGACTAAATAAATCGTTCTAAACAATGTTTTAATGAATGTAATTTCGCCCAAAAAAATTGATGATCAGTAAATAATTTTTTCGATCATATCTTATTTACAACAAAAAGAAGAAGAATGACTCAATCACTTGAGCAAGACACTAACCTTCTAGTGTGGCTAAGTACATACAATTATTATTGCCAAATTTTTATTAACATTTTTCCCATACCATTCCAACATGATGATTAGTAGCACTATTCTTATTTACCTTTCTATTTGACTTGAATTCTCAATCTATCGATCTATAATCAAATTATTCAATTATTGAACAAGCCTCACTTATCTATCACGTGGACCTTAACTATACAAAGTTGAAAAAGTAATTTTACTATACAAAAAAAAGGAAATAATAAGAAGTGGTTCATACGATTTTTTTGTTGTAAGATACATATCAATAAAAGAAAAAAGTGAAATAACATTAAAAAAATTAGAAGTAATGATTCTACTACTCCATCTTAATCGATAAAATGGTGATTCTTCTATACAAAAAAGGCAACGATCCACCACTATTAGAATCAGAAACAACAAAACTCAGAAATATAAGGACAAAAAAAAAACAGAACTAAATAATATCTTGTAAAAATTAGGGATGAGAGTCTAAAAAATACCTCAACTTTGGTCGAATTTGTTGTTGTGATACTAAACTTTCATGAGGACCTATTACCTTCCTAGACTATTTAATATCGTATTTTAAACATATATATTTGTCCACGTGAACATAAAAAATAATGCAAAATTATAAATAGTAATGTGTCCACGTGGCACATATATACCTTTAAAATACACTATTAAATAGTTTAGGGGGTAAAAATAATACACTATTAAATAGTCCAGGGAGGTAATAGGTCCTCATGAAAGTTTAGTATCGCAACAGCGAATTCGACCAAAGTTAGGGTATTTTTCAGACCCTTATCTCTAAAAATTATACCCAACACACTGACCTTCTCTATTGAAATTTCTCACAATAGAAATTGAAACTCAAAAATTACAGCCAAAAGGAGGTCATACTTCACTACTTGTTCAGAAAAAAAATTGGGGATGAAATTGGTGGTCTCTTCTTTGTCTTTGATGTCACTTTTTTTTTGTGAAGAGGGAAGAGAACAACAGGTTAACAAAAACTTTAAAATTGAATGTCAGGAGATGTGAGATATAATAAATGAGTTGGTGCTTTAGATTCAGGACACGTTTTTTTACAATATGTTGAAAAGTTAAAAATGCACTCAAATTGAATTTTAAAGATAAAAAACTAACATGTTGATACCACTTCATTACTCACACTTCTATGATAGTAGAACACTTGCACTAAATAATTGGGTGACAATAGTTTTGTACATTATGTTAATGTTTTACACAAAAATAGGAGGAAAAATTACGTAAATGGTGGGGAAAATGGACTACTTTGATTAAAGTAATTTGTACGATCTATAATATTATTTTAAATTGTGATGATACCTATTATCATGCAAAATGTGAACATAAATTGTAATAGATCGTTTGGATATTAATTGCTTCCAAATCAGGTGATATGAGTAAATAATACCTAATTAAATAATAAATACAATTATTTTAACATCACACTGTCTAGAAAATAAAAAATGAGTAGATAAAGAAATATCAGTACAGTTTGATATTATAAATCAGCTAGTAGTACTCACTTGCATATATAAGAGTGCAATATGAGCACAAAAAACACGTGTACTCGTAAGTTTACATTTTCTATTGTTTTTCTCAAAAAGTCGAATAATTTTTCAGATCTTATTGTGAAAGAAATAAAATCCCCTACAAAATGGTGATTTCGATCCAATCTCATTCATTTTGTTTGAAAAATGTGGACTTGTATCATAACACATATACTCATTTATTGAAAATATAGTATAACATGTGATTTCTACCAATCATAACGAAAAAGACTCTTATGCCGCAAAAATATGCTATATGCATACATCAAATCTAGCAATTTTCAAATAGATCAAGATTTCTGAATACAGCGGCAGAACCAAAAATTTCATATGAGAGGTTCGAAAATGGATCAAATCAAATAAAAAACGGACTAGATAAAGTTCAACTCTATCTCAAAGAACACTTTTATTATGTCCATAGTATTTAGCTTATTAACATTATTTTAATAGAGAGACCGCGTTTCAATTATCTAGAAGAAAAAATCAAATGCATACGGCTAAAAAGGCCATACAAAGTGATTCGATCCCGCGTGTCCTTGCGTTAATCAAACCTCTTTGCCACTAAACCAAGCGTTGGACTTGTGTTTGAGGGGGTTCAATAATCCATATTATAAAAATTTAATCCTATATATACTACGTAATTTTTTTGTAGAGCCCCTTAAGCTTCATGTAGCTCTACCTCTATTTGGATGGCTAAAATGTAGTCGGTAAATCTATATGTATAGTGGGATCATATGAGATTATGCTAGTTCTCCTCAAACTATAAAATACAATATGTGTATGAAATATTTTTCATAGAAAAACTTACATAAAGGCCAAAAGAATAGGGGAAACGCGCCAGGTAGGGGTCGAACCTACGACTTTCTGCTTAGGAAACAGACGCTCTATCCACTGAGCTACAGGCGCTTTACATTGTATTTCTTCTAACACACATATAACAAAGGTAAAATAATACCACAAAAGATAGTCCAGGCCCACTGCCGCACCATTGGCCACACCAGCAGCTCAGCACGACAACTTTCCGTCTCCATTTTTGACTGATATCTGCAAATCTAGCAAACAAGGCAAAGAGAAGATAAAACCAGCTGGAATTTCTCTTTTCTTTCGATTTTCAGCGCTTATTCACCAAACCAAAGATCAACAACTGCATAAAGGGCAACAAAATCACATCCCGCAACTACTCATTTTTCACAGGTTTCAATTCCCCTCTACCGTTTTGCTTTTTAAGAAATTTACTAGACTGAGTAATTTATTAATAGGAATAAAAAAGACAATTTCTTTTGCTTTTTCGTATACCCATTTTGTCGGTTATTTATAGGGTGTCTAAAATAAAATAGATCTGAATACAGCAGAATTTGTTTCATACTTCATATAGTCGACCTGAACTGATTTAATTGAGACAATTATTAATTGGTGTCAATAGCTGAAGAGTAAAAAGTTTTGATTTTGCACTTATATTGGGCTTCTATTGCAGGTGGGGATGTGCTTTTTTTCTGTATTGGAGGTCCAGAGGTTGAAATCTGTGCTTTGACGAAATCGCATTTGCTTATTTTCCGGATTATTGCTTGTAAATGCAACTTTGTAGATCAATTGCCTCTTGGATATCCCGCATATTGGCTTGCATGGGGTGAGTAGCTCGATTCTTCCTTTATAGTATGTGTTTTTCAACTAAAATTTAACTGGATAAAACACTCCGGCGGGGTGTTTGTGTTTTTGTATAGTATTGGTCTGAGATAAGCTTAAATGGAGTAAAGTTCAGCCCAATCTTGAGTTTGGTATTGAGGCGTAATTGTTGTTGTTGTATTTTTGTTCCTGAGGCGA
The DNA here is from genome assembly GCA_029582725.1 of Solanum chiquidenum. Taxonomy (NCBI): domain Eukaryota; kingdom Viridiplantae; phylum Streptophyta; class Magnoliopsida; order Solanales; family Solanaceae; genus Solanum; species Solanum chiquidenum. The sequence continues at coordinate 8,700 of JAJOOS010036291.1, read as the reverse complement.
GGCAGGGGTGGATGTAGTATAATACATGTGGTTGTACTCATACCTACTGCCCTCGACTTGAACCATATATGTGTGTTTGTGTGGAAGTGTATGTATATACTATATATTATGCTAAGACTGTAACCATGGTGATAAGGTAGTGGTGGGTATAATTTGTTCTCATTGAACTAAAATTCTAGATCCGCCTCTAGGCGCAAGTGATTTTTATTTTTGGGATAGAAAAAGCAGAAGTTTTGTTATTATTGAAATTAAAAGAATATGAGACTAGGAGTGAAGAGTTCCAATTAAATTAATATTAACTCTTCAGAATGCTTTTCTTAGTTTACTGGGAAAGCTATGTAATTTCAGCAGTTTTTTTGGGTGATTTGGAATCTTGGTACTTGCTTACAGGCTAAGCAAAGTAATAATGGTGAATAAAGCAGGAATGAGCTGGTTCCTTTATCTGTTTCCTTTATTTTCATGCTTTGCATGATATGTTAAGGTGTTTCTTGCTTTGAATGCCACATTCCTCATGTACCTTTCTTGTTTAGCTACTTATGAAAAAAATTCTCTTGCTCAGCTACAGTGTGAAAAGTTTTTCATCTAGCCATGTGTATTAGGGGTTGTTTATGGATTGAAATAAATGCGTATTTTGAAAGGAAGTCTTTTTGTTCAGTTTTGGTGTATTTTGGAAAATATCTTCGAGTCCTTATTGAGGTGATGATGGAAAAGTTGAAGGAAAAATGCAGATCCCTTTGTAATGTAAGAGGTTACTTTTGTCCTGTCTTATAATTTGGTGCAGAATAGATTGAGGATCCATTTTCTAGATCTGGATAAATTTGAGGATACCATTCTCTTTTTAGCTTTAAGATGCTCAAGCTACTCTTAAGACTTTTTCTGGGGCTAAGATAGATTAGGTTGCCAATGGCCCTATAGCAATTTTTATATAAACAGGTCGCTCTGACCAGTCAAAATACTGTTAATGGGATTATGCTGCTAATCCCTTAACAGCATCTCAAGTTCGATCTGTTTAAGTAACAGGTCCATTAATACTGGTTTCTTGATAAGAACTTATCTGATGCAGTCCATAACTGGATTAAACTTATTAATTCACTCGAAGCCATTGATTTGGTGGCTACATCTTTTTTTCCTTTTCTTGTGAAGGTAACTCATTGGGGATGATCATCTCAAAGTCATTTGGATATTGAGATTCATAATGATGGGGATTGGAGAAAGGAGGTGTTCTTCTAATGATTCTCTCGAAGTTTTACCTTTTAATTAAACAGAAGAAGTAGTAGTGAACACTGGTTTAAAATCCATTTAGGTAATAGTTGGAACCACAATGAGACATGTTTTAGGGGATGAACTAATCCACTTACTTATTTATAAGCACTTAAGAACATATTATCCAAACTATCATTACAATCTAGGTAATGTTTCTGTGAAAGCCACTAAAGATTATTTAAAACATGAACTAGTTAACATCAAAAGTGGGTTAGAATACTTTCAGAGATGATATAACCTATAAAAACAACTTTTTACTCCTCTTTGTAGATGTCCTTTATTAAGGATCAATTGTGAACCTTTATTAGCTGAGCCTGATAGTGAAGGAATTAGAACATTTCAAGAGCCCTAAAGAAGTAAAAGTTTTGCAAAGTGAAAATATGGAAATTGGGCGAAAATAGAAAATTGTGTTAACAGTCTCTATCTGCCCACTTTGTTCCTATCATCTTTCTTGTCGTGTTGTACTTAATATCAAAAAGTTCTTCACTTTTATGATATCATTTAGGCTAAATGACTTACTGAATGCATAGCTATCTTCAAAGTTACCAAGTTCAAAAAAATAAATTGCATGACAATCAAATTTTTTCTTAAAAAAAATGACTCGGTGAATGCTGTAGACCTTAATTAGCTAGCTGAATAACTGAACAGAGGTCCAGGCTTTTGATTGAGTTTAAAGTCAAATTGTCCATAAAGATCTATTCAATTTAGTCCTGAGGCCCGTCTTGATCTTTTTACGCATCAATATAGTCTCGCATTTTTTTGGGGTAGCCACTTTATGGGGGTCTTAGGTCTTCCTTTCAACAGTTTTGCACTCCCCTACAACACAATGTTTGCAGTTCCGCTAAATCCATGTTTCATTCTATTATAACTATATAAGAATAATTTTGTTTTCACATCAGATACAGCTCTAGACCAGCAAAAGAGACTATCATAATTTTTATAGGCCTAAAGGAGATCAAGTTTTGTACTTTATGGTATTCTGACTTATTTAATTCAATCAATTTAATTTCTGACTTGGTGTGCATCAAGCTTAAAGATAGTAAAGGGTGTTGTGCTGAATGCTAATTTGTTTTGAAATCAATACCTAGAATTAATAACTTCTTAATGAAAATGTGGGGATTTTATAATGAGTACCAATACAGAGTACCAAGAAATTACAAAAGAAGAGTACAGCAGAACAAGTGTTTTCCTTCTAGATGTTGAAGAATCCAATAGATTTAACCGTGAAACTTTATCAGATGCAACATTTTCCCTACACTGCTACACCACAAAGATAAATTCTTCAAACATCTAGATTTTACACAAGAGATGCTCCTTTTTACCTGAAAAACATCTATTGTTTCTCTCTAGCCAGATATTCCCAGAAAATGCAACTGGTACTGCATTCCAGTAGAGACTACTTCCCATATTTGATGTCTGATTGTGGCGACTGTTTAAGGCCTGTTTGGCATGACTAGTTGAATCCCAAAAATTCCAGGAAACACAGATCATAAACTGTCTGGAGAAATTACAATGGAGAAGTAGGTGATCAACTGATTCACAAGTTTCTTCATGTAGTAAGCATCAACTGCTAATAATAAAACCCAAGTAAAGCAAGCATCATGGATTGTCATGAGTAACACAAGCAGCAAGGATTGCAATCTAAGTAAAGCAGGCAACTCTAGTTTCCAGATTATCTTCCATGCCAGTTTTCAGGATTTCCTACCATTTTCAACATTGAACTTTATAACATACCTTGACCCTAAATTCTGTACCTCTCCATAGCTAAGAATCAGCCAGCTGCTCATCAATCTTGACAGATTCTAGCTTTTGAATTATTAATTAATATATTTCAGAAGCTATTAACTACTAACTAAGAAAATGGTTAGTTATCAGTTTTGCTTGGCTCCTTTGACTTTTGCGCCTGGATTTTAAAGTTCTCAATGTTTGTGATTATTTGTGGAAGCATGGATTCCAGGATTTTAATGTGTGAATGCCATTACTGATTGCTGACTTTGATTTGTGGTTCCTAATGGTTTCTTAATGGTCATTTGTAGCTTATATTTCTAAATTCTCAAATTTGGGTACACCTAATAAGAAAAAAGCCTTATTAGATTGTCTAGGGATCTATTGCTGAATCAAATATCAACTATTTTCTAACTATCAGTTACTTTATGGACTCGCCATGGCAGTTCAAGTGCTCTTTCAAAGTTGCATAACATTAAATGGGCCATGTTCCATGCTTTACCACTGTTTATGACCTTTCTCTGACCACATGGTAGTTTTGAAATGAATTCCACTTAGAATGTTGAATTTTGTTGGGGCTATCTTATTGTAACTTTTGCTCCGCTAATCAATTTCAATGGTTATAAACCTGGTTGCAACAGAGCAGAAGTTGTCTTGGATGCTGTATGAATTCTCCTCATGTTGTTTCAGTGGATAAGCCATCTAAAGGACTGAAAGTTCCGAGCAAACGATTGAGGAAAACTAGTTTAAGAGACGACTTTTGGAGCAGTAGTGCATGCGAGATGGAGAATAGCACATTTCCCTCCCAGAGAAGCATCTCATCAATTAGCACATCTAATCCGGCCCTTGATCCTCACAGTAATTCTGGCACCACAAGCAGCACTTCGGAATTTGTAAATCATGGCAAGTGCATACTTTTGTCTCCTTTTATTTTGATGTATATCATCCTAATTGTTTACTAGTAGCAAGTAAACCTGCATGGGGATCAGCAACATCATAGTATTTGTACACAAATACAGAGACATGATTCATGATGACGAATGGGTAAGGTAGATAAACCTTACTCTCCTGGGAACACTACCAAAAATGGTTAAATAATTATCTGATAGTTTCTCAACTTCAATTACTTGCTTTCTAGGGTTACCCTTGAACTTTGGCCCGTCTAGAGGCTCCAAACTGTCTCATTTTTTTGGTCATGCCACTGCCTCATTTGGATGGCCAAAAAAGGGCCCTTGTATTAGGGTTTTATTGCAAACGTTCCCATTTCATCGAATTTTTACAAAGGGTCGACCCAAAATTTCATAAACACTTGGGATTTCTGTTATTTTCAAAGGGGGTGGGTATCTTGATTAACTTTCATTTTTCTATAAATGGCTTATGGCTTCACTTATCCAGGGGAAAGAATGGCTTATGGGCTTTGCAGAAATCCCATGCCCAATTTGAGGCATAGACTGGAGAGACCATATACAAACTTGAAAGCATCATCTTGTGGTGTTCTTTTCATTTTAGCACAGTTTAAAACTCCTTTCTGTATTTTCTTTATCGTATCATTGAATTAAACATTACCTGGAGCAGGTCTACTTCTTTGGAATCAAACGAGGCAACAATGGTGTGGAAATAAAACACCGCAGAAGCGTGCTTCAGTTCGAGAACCCAAATTAAGGTAAGTTTCTCACATTTTTGGAAGTGTAAGCATGAACGATTCTTTGAGTAAAGGGAAAAATTAACTGATGGAAGAAAGACAAAGGAAAAGTCATGCAGGCCATAGTTTTGATACTGTGTCTCTTGACTTGGGGTGATTTTTGCTGGCAACTGTTTTTTAGGGGTTGTCTTATTCCTTCGACACAATCCTGAAACAATTTGGTTTTTGAATTAGTAATATCGTGTGACTTCTTTCAACTATCGCGCACTATACTGGATTACATACATTTTTGACAAATTTATTCTACCATCATAAATTGCAGTTCAGATACAAGTTATGAAACGTTGTTAGGGACCAATAAGCTTTTCCCTCAACCAATCCCTCTACCAGTAAGTTATCAAATTAGCTAAAGATAGTTTTTCTTTCCATATTACGTGTAGCTAGTTGCTGACTGTTGTGCATTTTATTTATCAGGAAATGGTAGACTTTCTTGTTGATGTGTGGGAGCAGGAGGGGCTTTATGATTAAGCAGCTACATAACTCATCATTCTCAGCAACGGCAATTTGTGTTCTGCAAGTTTTTCTCACATTAATTTGATATTTTATAAGGACTTCTAAAATATTAAAATAAAAATGATATCCAAAAGTTAAATGAGAATATTTTTATTTTTATTAGTTTATATATTAAATTTTTTAAAAGAAAATCAAATAAATGCATGCATAAAAGCTTTTCTAATTTCTAATTTCTATTCGAACCTAAAGATTGGGAATTGTTCATACATTGGGAATGAGTCTCAAAGCTGTGAGTCTACATTGCTCGAACCTAAAGCTTGTTGTATTAAAAAAGTGTCTACTCATTGGGGATCAAGGAATTGTGAATCTCTTTCGTTCAGCTGGTCATGTTTTAACAAAGTTAAATCTCAAGATATTAAACATCAGCGACACCTCTCTAGATATTATTTCACATTATGGAACTGCACTGACAATCTAGCTCTTGGTGGTCTTGAAGAAGTAAAAGAAAAGGGTTTCTGGGTCCAGGGATCTGGTCAGCATCTGCAGAACCATAACTCTGAAGCTGTTTTGCATCTGAAAAGGTAATGTCCTTTCAGATAATGGATTGATTGCTTGTGTCAAAACTTCAGGCTCACTTCAGAGCATTCAGTTAGAGGAATGCCACCGGATTATCCAGGCTGGGTTTTTTTGGTATACTTTTGAACCATTGTAAGAAATTGAAGTTTTTTTCCTTGGTGAACTGCTTTGGTGTTGAAGATTTAACACGTTGCATTCCCTTTGGTGGCTTCTTGTTGCAACTCACTGTTTCTTTGACTATTTGCAATTGTCCTGGAGTAGGCGATGCTACCATCGACGTAGTTGGTAGACTATGTCACAAACTGACTCGTATAGAGTTGAGTGGGATTCTTGATATAACTGACGATGGACTCTTCCCTCTTGTTCAAATCTGTACAACTAATAATTTGGTGGCGGTGTAAGAGGGTGTGTCAATATTACCGACGAATCTGTTTTAGCCATAGTTGGGCTGAACGGGGGATCTCTGAAGTTTCTGATCGTAGATGGTTGCAGACATGTTACTGATGCAATCTTAGTAAAGATTTCAAAATCTTGCTGCTTGCTTAATGGACTCGATGTTTCCAACCGATTATGGGATCACAACTTTGGTCTGTGCTACACAGCTTCATTTGTGGATCCTCTCACTGTCCGATTGCCCTTTGTTGTCGGACAAATCAGTTTCAACCATAGTTGAGAGCTGCACTGGAAATCTCTGAAGTCTCTGATCGTAGAAGGTTACAGACATGTTACTGATGCAACCTTAGTAAAAATTTCAAACTATTTCTGGTTGCTTAATGAACCCGATGTTTACAATTGTGGAATCACTGATCATGGGATTACAACTTTGGCCAGTTCTATACATCTCCATTTGCGGATCCTCTCAATGCCCAGTTGCCCTTTGGTGTCGGACAACAACTTACCCTTCTTGCTCAATTTGGTTTTGGGTTCGAAAGTGATTGGGCATAATGCGGAAACTTACAATTGCATATCATATGGTTGATAAATCAGATCAAAAACTTGTACTAAAAATTAAAATATTATTATATGATTTGGCCAATTGACCTACATATTTAAAAACTAATAAAAAGACATAAAAAATGTAGAGAGTAAAATCTCTCATAAACAGAACTCTTTATTGATTACATTGTGGATGATATTGTGTTTTTTTTGATATGAGAAGAGGAGTTTTCAATTTATAGGATTCCAAACATTTCATCCAAGGAAGGAATAACCCAAATATGGAAGAATGATAATGTTTTGTTTTTTATTATAGGAAAAAATAAACTTCAAATGAGGTAAGAAAATCAGGGCAAAACTCTAACAAATATCCCCTTTTGGTTGGATTTTCTTGACAAAATTTGATCCACATTCTTCATTTCATGATAATCTTTGTTCTTCACACAGTTTTCATCACTGCTATTTCCATGGTTAAAAATAAGATTTAAAATATATGGGTTAAAAATGGTTTAAGGGTTAAAAATGATTTAAAAATATTTCAATTTTATTTTTAAAAATTGCAGCAATAAGAATGTTGAAAATATGGTTTAAAACTTTTCTCCACATGTAGCTAGATAAAAATCTTCATTATCATCAAATTGATTACAATTGATTTGAAACCATCTTGAGCTTGTCTTCAACCTCAATGAACCATAGGATCATTGGACCATGGGATTTTTGGACCATGTGCTCTGATACCACTTGTTGGGTTCAAAAGTGATTAGGGTATAATGCGAAAGCTTACAATTGCATATCATATGGTTGATAAATCATATGACAAAATCTTATCCTAAAAATCAAAATATTATTATATGATTTGGCCAATTGGCCTACATATTTAAAAACTAATAAAAAGACATTAAAAATGTAGAGAGTAAAATCTCCCCATAAACAAAATTCTTTATTGACTACATTGTGGATGATATTGTGTTTTTTAATATGAGAAGAGGGGACTTCAATTTATAGGATTCCAAGCATTTCCCCTAAGGAAGGAATAACCCAAATATGAAAGAAAATATATTTTCCTTCAGGAAAAGTAAAAACATTTATGACAATGTTTTGTCTTTTCTTATAGAAAAAAATAAACTTCAAATAAGGTAAGAAAATTAGAGCAAAATCCTAACATTTGCTTCAAGACCTAATTGAGAGCTTGAACATACAACATTGTCCCGGAATCAACTCTACTACTGTTGATGTCCTTTTCTAAGTAGGTTGTGGCTTAGACCCCGTGCAATTTACAAGTTGGTCACTGTGAAATTTTCTTGTCCACATGTTTTTGGGTCCTTCAACTTGAGTTTTCTTCTGTTCAATATTTTTCCGACGAATGTGGCTTGGCTCTTTATACAATTATGGGATAACTGATTCCTATTCTTGAATGACTATTAGGGTCTGTTTGGAAAGCCACTAGGTAATTGGAATTGGTATAATTACTAGGGTAGTAATTACCAGCCTAGTAATTACACAGTCTAGTAATTACATTGACCTGTTTGGTTGCCACAGTGTAATTACACATGTCCTGTTTGGAGGCCACAGTGTAATTACACATGTTCTGTTTGGATGCACAATTGCAATCATAAAATTATAATAAATTTTAAAAATAAAAATTACTTATTTAAAATTTATACTAGACAAATAAGAAATTTTATAAATGACATTAAATTAAATATTTAAGATATATATTCTTTTTTGAAAATATATTAATTAATAAATATATTTATTGTAACTAATATTATGAAAAAATAATTGATTTATATTTTTTCAAATTAATATATTTCAATTGAATTGATCGTAACAACTAAAAGTATGAAGTTTCTACGAACATTGTGAAATGCATGTTTGATAAAAAGAATAGTAATATATAAATAAAATATCATAAATTATTAAATATTAAATGTTTGACAAAAATAAAATCTATCAAGTCTAATTAAAAAATGACGTGCAATGTAAATTCAATATTACTAAAACAAATGAAACTGAAAATATAACATAAGTAATAAATTCAAAAC
>JAJOOS010036290.1:0-19156 GCA_029582725.1 Solanum chiquidenum | reverse complement strand
TACCAATATGGTAAAAATGACCTTTCATTTGCACTTTTGCAATGACTTTTCATTTTCCCTCCAAAATTGATTCCCCCTTTTTCATTGGTTCTTCCACTTTCTATTTTCTATTTCCCATTCACTTCTTGCTAAACCCAACAATTTTAACGATAAAGTTTTTATGTTCATTTATCTATGGTAACATCTGTCTTTGACATGTTTATTTTAATTAGTAATCTGACTTGCTTCCGCAAGGTAGACCTAATGATTTGGTTTCTACAGCATGAACTTTCTAACCATGTCGAATGATAATCTAGTACCACTGTGTTGATGTTGCATATGTGATGCAGCATACATTCAAAGCAAGCCTTCTCATCGGCTTTCTCAACACATTAGTACGTATTTCATCCACGAGGTCTGATTATAATTTAAAGCTAGCCTGCTTTTACCAGGCAGAAAGGTTACAATTTTATAGTTTGATTCTTCATGAGTAGATACTTGACAAAAATTTGAAGTTGCAGGATAGTTTGATAAATTTTAGAAATGCATCGATTTTCTCCCTGTCAAAGAGAAGCCATTTTGCATATAAAGATCATTCGTGACTATTTGCTGCAACTTAAACACTTCCAAACTTGTGCCACCAAAAAATATTCTCTCACTTAAATCCAATGTCAAAATTCTCTTCTTTTCTTTTCTTTTCTAGGAAAATGTTACATTTTGAGATTGGAAATGGAAATAGAAGTAGTAGCAACAGAAGTATTCCACTAAATAATTTTTAATTTTCTTTATTTTCTCTGCTTATTGGGATTTTTTGGTGGCGATATTTTGGGCTTTTGTGGCGACTTTTGTTGCCACTAAAGGTCTTCTTATTCATGTATTAATTTATGTATAACTACGTGATGATTTGTAGGTAAATAAAGTTGTTTATGTATAAAATTAATACAATCTTTAGTTGATAAATAAGAAATCTGCTTAACTAATTCATATATATATTATTTTATACCAAATAAAATATGAAATAACTAACTTTAGATATAAAATAATATATAAATGATGTGATGCGATGATTCAAGCACATTTTCTTGACCGTCAATGAAGCCTCATATTTTTGTTCTACTTTTAAAATTTCAAGTTAGGAATAAAATCTGTACATATTTTATTTTTTTAGAACTTTATTTTGTGGATTACACCGGATATCTGTGATTAATAAATCCGGAAAATATAGTAGCATGCTTTCAGTATTTATGAATAACCTTAAAAGGTTACAAATTAAAGTCATAATGCATCTCTAAACTAAGACGCCCATTTTATATTGTTTGATTTAGCCCTAAGATTACGTACGAGTAAGTTATTTTTTCAATGCTTGATAAAAAAAAGAGTTATTTTTCCGGTGAAATCTCTTTGGTTCCCAGCCCTTCATGACAACCATTTTATATCTTTATTGATTCAGCGAAAATTACTCACTCTGTTTCAAATTAGATGTGCATTTTCTAACCACAATTATAATTATGACGCTTTAAAAGGCTTAAATTTTAAGGGAGTTCCTGAAAGCCTTTATTTAGATTCTATAATAAGGAGGTGTAAATCTCAAAAGACTTTGATGCTTCGGTATGGCAAGCAACCCTTAAACCCAAAAAAAAAAGAGAAGAGGTTGACTTCCTTTCCCTATTTTGAAGATTTAAGAGTCGGACGACTTTCTTTGCTCTAGTTTGGCGAATCGCATCTCTACATAATGACGTTTGTGCATTTTATACGGTGATTAAAACATCATTAATAGATTAATCAACTTTACTGTTTTTCCCTTTGTGCATATTAATTAGCCTCTTGAAAAATATTTCTTAAATCTTCAGAATTTATTTAAATTTTCAAAGATCAAATTAATTGTAAGGTAAATAAATAAATAAAATTAATTCTATCCTAATTTAATAAGTGATCAATTAATATGAAACAAATATTTTTAGTAAGATGTTGAATATGAGACGATTGGGAATATAATTTTTTGTTTTCCCTGTAAATGTCCCTTTTGGTCCCCATCATTCCTCCCAAAAAAAAATGTTACTTCTCTTATTTTAGCTGGCTCCCATAACACACACCAAAAAAAAATACTCCCTTCATTTTCATGTCGTCCATACTGCAATACTACAAATAGATAGTTTTTAATATTTGTTATTTCATAAAATCAGTGTATAAATGATACTATTTTTTCTATTTTATCTTTGTTAGTTATAAGCCTTTTGAAAATATATATTTGATCAACATAGAAAAACTAAGTAAATAATTTATGTTCATTAATCAAAATAAATTAATTCATGTTCATGGATTGCTAGTTATTTTGTTAATGCACATAAAATCTAAAATGATACTAACATGTAAATAGAAACGGAGGGAGTAATAATTATAATACTCTAATAATAAAGGGGGTGGGTGATGGTGATGTTTTGTTTGTTTCGGCTAGCAACTTTGAACTTACCGTTTCTTGAAGCACTTTCCAAAAGTATACACTGTTTATACTCTAGATCATGATGTGCTAATCAAAATATAACCACCAACTTCACTGTGATTGGAAATTGACCTCAGCACCCAACGGCTCAAATTGTGTACCAAATCTCTGTTAGTAACGTTCACTATAATTTGTTCTATTATATCTGCCTCTCATTAGTTAATGTCAAATACCAGAGAGTAGGTCAATATGTTTTGTCCTTGTGTAACGTTAATATTCAGAAATTAACTTTAATTACACAAGAAATTAAGCAATTAACCAGTATTCCTTTTCCCTTTTGTCTCTCTCATCTCCTCTTTTTCCTCATGTTCGTTCCCCTTAAAATTGCAGAAATCTTGGACTTTTCAGCAACTAAAGCTGTGCTAGCCAGCTATTCTTGACAACTTCATAAAAAGTATGAAACACGAAGATGTCACGTTCTGAATTTCTCACTTATTCAAAGTCAACTAGACAATAGAGAATCTTGAGATTCAGATTTTCTATCCATTCCTAATCCACCTTCCCTTTAAATTAAACCAAGTAGCCAAATTATTAAAAAGGGTCTTCCAAAAATCTCTTCTTTAATCATCTTGAATGGGAGCTGGTGCTCCATATCCTCTGTACAGTGAGTATTCTATCCTAAACAGCTTGAAAATGGTGCCACTTTTACTGTTTTATGCATTTTCTGTTTTGGTTCAGGGTTATAATGCTGAATTAACCTTGCACCCAAAAACTCAATTTCTCTTCCCTGAAGGAAAATCTTTAGTCTTGCCTGAACCATCAGATTACTTTTCTAGTCAGCTTGTATCCACCCCTTTGCCCACTAATTCATTTTTTCAAAATTTTGTACTCAAGAATGGTGATCAGCCTGAGTATATTCAACCTTATCTTATTCGCTCTGCTAACTCCTCCATTTCTATTTCTTATCCATCTCAGAACATTACCTCTGATTTCATTGAACAGATTTTTCGACCCGATTTGACTATATCTGCTTCCAAGAATCCTAAGCCAAATCAGCGCCATGTAATCTCATCATACAGTGATCTCAGTGTTACTTTGGACTTACCATCGAGTAACCTTAGATTCTTTCTTGTAAGAGGTAGTCCTTATTTGACTTTTGCTGTCAATGGGAACACTTCAATTTCAATCTCAACTGTTGATCCAATTCGCAAGCTCTCGTGTGATAGTTCTTTTACTAAGTACACTATCAGACTCCAGAATCGTCAAACGTGGATCCTATATGCGTCTGCTCCGATTCATTTGACTGATAATGTATCCACCATTAAGTCTGGTGGGTTCTCGGGTGTTATTCGGATTGCTCTATTGGCTGATTCTGATTCCCAATTTGAGAAAATACTTGACAAGTGTAGCTCGACTTATCCTGTTTCGGGAAGTGCCATTTTGGGGTCTTTTGCTCTCAAGTATAAGTGGGATATGAAGGGTGCAGGGAAGTTGCTAATGCTTGCTCACCCTCTCCATCTTCGACTTCTTTCAAAAGCAGATGCTTCAGTAACTGTACTGGAGGATTTCAAGTATAGTAGCATGGATGGTGAGCTTGTTGGTGTAATTGGAGATACATGGGATCTTGAAGCAGAGTCAATCCCAGTATCATGGCATTCGATTAAAGGTTTGAATAAAAAATCAATCCCTGAAATTATTCGTGCACTTGGTAACGATGTTAAGACTTTGAATGCATCAAACATATCTGCTACATCGTCTTACTTTTACGGAAAATTGGTTGCTAGAGCAGCAAGATTGGCATTGATTGCAGAGGAGGTTTCATATCCTAAGATAACACCAGTAGTTGTTCAATTCTTGAAGGATATGATAGAGCCTTGGTTAAATGGAACATTTGGTGCCAATGGCTTCTTCTATGACAAGAAATGGGGTGGACTTGTGACTAAACATGGGTTAAATGACACAACAGGTGATTTTGGTTTTGGAATTTACAATGACCATCATTTTCATTTGGGATACTATATATATGGCATTTCAGTGCTTACAAGATTTGATCCTGCATGGGGAAAGCAGTACAAGAGTCAAGCCTATTCTTTAGTGGAAGACTACACGAACTTGGGACCGAAGGAGAACCAGCATTACACGCGTCTTAGGTGTTTTGACTTATGGAAGCTACATTCTTGGGCTGCAGGGCTGACTGAATTTCCATTTGGGAGAAATCAAGAGAGCACAAGTGAAGCAATCAATGCATATTATTCAGCAGCATTGATGGGATCCGCATATGGAGATGCTGATCTTGTTTCGGTTGGCTCAACTCTTGCAGCCTTCGAAATTCAGTCAGCACAGACTTGGTGGCATGTAAAAGGAGACAACGAAATATATGCACCAAGATTTGTCAAGAATAATAAGGTTGTTGGTATTTTGTGGTCTAGAAAAAGAGACAGCATTCTCTGGTTTGCTCCAGCTGAGAGGAAAGACATTAGGCTGGGGATTCAAGTTCTACCAATATTGCCAATCACTGAGGTTGTGTTTTCTGATGTTGATTATGTGAAGGAGCTTGTGAAATGGGCACTCACTAGCGTACCCAAAAACAGAACTGAGGAAGGATGGAAAGGATTTGTTTATGCCTTGGAAGCAATTTATAAGCAGAAGCAAGCTCTAAACAAAGTGAGGGACCTAAGCAGTCATGATGATGGAAATTCACTCTCAAATCTTTTGTGGTGGATTCATAGCAGAAAATGATCAAGCATTAATTAAACTTGAGAAGTTCACTAATTATGATATTCTTGATGGGTTGAACGTTTCCATTTGTTAACATCATACCAATGAGTTTAATAACCAATGTCACAAAGTTCATTATTTACACTCTTCTTTTACATGAATAAATGATCAATGGAGTTGCCAAGTAGAATTTTGTTGCTTCTATATTCTGTTTCTGTTACATATCTTGAACTCGAGATACCAGCAATTGACCCTTATCAACTAAGCGAAATGCCACTTGAACGAACACCTGTGGAACCAAGTAGGCTGATTCACTAGTTACACTAACACCAGTTTGTTCGTGCAAACAGTAGTATAGAATTTTAACCAAGCTGTATCGGCCAAGTATTATCAAACAGAAAAAAAAATAAAAAAATTTAGCGTTCGTGATTTAGTGACACCAATTTGTTCGTAATTTCTTCTTTATCTGTTCTAGTGTTCGTACCATGATTATCAAACAAAAAAAAAGAAATTTAGTGAATGTTATTGGCAAAGTAACACCGTACGGAATCGCCGCGTTTTACCCTCAATGTGGGATTTTCCGGCGTGAATCCGAATTTAGTCGAGCTCCAATATAGGTACCAAACACGATGGAAAACCAAAAAAAAAACGTTAGATGACACCCTTTGTAGAAAGTTGTGCCATTGCGTGCAAATATGTTGCCTCCTCTTGAAGAAGACAATATGTTTGATTTAACCTTTTGATGCAAGAAAAAGTAGGCCTTTAGGGAGCCAACCTAAAACATTAGCTGGACCCTATGGTTGCCTAGTTGTAACTTGACATACTATATACTACTACTACTAACAATATGGCTGAATTCTGCTGCAACTGCCAAGTTTGCTGCATCATTAGTATTATTGCTCATCTGTTCCAATTCAGGCAACACTTTTTTATTTTTTGAAAGTCAAATTATTTAAGTTTAATAAAAAATTTGTTGGATTAAATTTTTTGAAATAAAATTTATATATTATAAAATACATAAAAAGTACTTTAAGTTGTAATAATTGACAATTCAAAATATTTAAAAGATATACGAATAATTTATGATCAAAGATGAACTTATTTAAATCTCGAAATCTAAAAATGCCACATAAATGAAAATGAGGAAGTATTATTATTTTTTTGGTGGGATCTGTTGAGATATTCATATGCTTTGTAATTATATTGTTCTTTGAAGAGGCGTTTGCATTTCAATTTCCTTTTTTTTTTAATCATGGTTTGGTGGACAGCGCGTCCAGCGAAGTGACAACAAATAAAAGGGTGCCATCACCCATCTGAACTCTTTGCATCGACTCGAGCTATTTTTTTGTGTTTTTTATGAAACAAAGATTTGATTGATTAAATATTTGTAAATATAACTTTTATTTACTTTTTTAATTCTTTCTCGCTAAATATTCCCCTCGTCGTGAAAAAATAATTACTCTATTTTAGAGAGGATTGATTTTACAATATTTTTTTTGCCAAATGTTCGTTAATTACAAATAGAAAGAAATGTCGTGCTACATACTCATTACCACATCGTTTTTTCTTATATATTTTATATTACATAGTAGATTTGGAACTAAGGAGATAGTGAGAATTGTTTAATTCATTATGTAAATAATAATAT
Source organism: Solanum chiquidenum (assembly GCA_029582725.1). NCBI lineage: Eukaryota > Viridiplantae > Streptophyta > Magnoliopsida > Solanales > Solanaceae > Solanum > Solanum chiquidenum. The sequence goes on along the minus strand of JAJOOS010036290.1, from coordinate 12,371 downwards.
CTTTTTTGGATTAATTAGATAGATCAATAATAATTGATGCAACAAGGAGAATAAAATAATTCAACTGCAAATAAGAAGACAAGCTGGATAATTAATATGTACTCATATTCAATATCATTTATCATAAACAACTCCGATCTAATGAGGAGTTCAACGATTTCTTATTTCATAAACTATAAATTGGTGTTCAAGTGAAAAAGTTTCATACTTTTGGAAGAAGGGTTTGATCAAAAGTTATTTGAATAGTCCAAATTAGATTTAACTTATTTGTTGTACTTTTCATTATTGATATTATGTTTTAAAATTTATTTTTTAAAATAAATTGATTCTAACTTTATATATGATATGTTTAAAATCACTCTATTAAAGAATATTTTGATATATTCTATGTATTTTTAGTTTCAATCTATAATTTTTTTCAATAACGTGTCAAAATTTTTTTTAAAAAAAAATAAAAAATAAAATATATAATTTCACGAGGAGGAAGAAAGTCCTATTTTTCAAGTCTAGTATGACAAAACAAAGGTCACATAAAAGGAAATCAACTTTGCTTTCAGCATCAACGTGCAAAATTCACTATTTATTTTCATTTTGTTGAAGTAAAATCATTAATATCTGTTGTTTGTTCAACAAACTTTTATGATATTCTAATAAGTTAGTTTAGACTTCAAATTTGATATTCCACATTGGTCCGTAACGTGGGCCAAGAATATATCTTGCAATGTAAACATAATTCAATCATTAAAATATATTTTAGTCTTTTATTGTAGGTAGTTTATTTTGTTTTTGGGCAAAAAAGTATATCACTATCCCAATGAATACACAACACATATATTAGCTTACACTTATTATTAAATTATAATTAATTATGTATATTTTAACTTCTTTTTTTTTTTACTTAACTACGATAAAGTAATATCATTTGGATACAGACAACTGGTGTCCATAAAATTTTACCTTACTTCTGAGATTATAATCCCATTTATTATAAGCAGTGTATATACAATTGGAGAAGAAGGATTCTGGTCAATCTTTTCGTCAGTATGAGCGAGTTGGATTAAAATTAAAGATATTAAAATGAGTTGAAATATAAATTGAGTTGAGTTATGATCCACTCAAAATTATTTGGGGTTCAAGTATGTGGGATTTGAATGGGCTAAAAATTGAGTTGGATCAAGATCCACTCAATTTGATCCGTTTATTTCAATATTTTTCACATATTGTTATTTGTCTTTTATAATCATAATATGAATTTCAACTAAAAAAAACAACATAAAAAATACAAATGGATTGATAAATCGTAGAAGATATAAAATAAATAGTAATTTATATTTTCAATACGGGAACATACATTACACTACAATAATGCAAATAAAAAGTCTTGAAACGAATTGAAATTAGTGATTAAATTAGGTACATTTGAAAATTCTTTTAAGATGGATTGAAATTGATCTTAAGGCCAACCCATAAAATCTTGGGTGAGTTACCTATATTTTGGCTCATTACATTAAAGCAAAAAAGGAAAAAGAATGCCGAAAAGAAAAAAGAAAGAAAGTGAAAGACACTAAGCAGCAACAGAGCCAATGTTCACGCGTGCCCGGTAATTAGGGAATTAATATATTAGTGAGTCATAAATTACTGTTAATAGCAATGTATATTTGTTTGAATTTTTCGATAGAGAATGAGAGTAATAAACTGACAAAGCAATGAGATCGGAGAAGACAATCATTACAGTAGTCTATTTTAATGCATTCCTTCTAAACTTAGTGTTGGGTTGGGGTCTATGATTGTTTGTTAGCAAATAGCAATTGTGTGTAGAGAGAGACCACAAAACCATTAACCTATCTTCAACATGGGCTTCATGATGTTTTCTTTGACTTAGCTTCTTGATAACGTTCTTTCACTCAACACATTAATTTATTTTGTTTGACGTAAATGCTGAGTATGTACCTCTGAGGCCTCCCCATGTTGTCTCAGATTCTGATTTTACTCGCTCTCTTTTGACATTACCAAATCAAGAAAACTAAAGACTATTCCGAAGTGGCAACCACGTTCCCATTTGCCCTCATTTCATGGCTAGTTTAGTACAGCTTTACCATTCCTCATGTTCCAGCATTCCTACCTGTAACCCACACTCTAAGAGGTAACTTCACTTTTGAACTACTAACATTGCATTCACCTATGTCTTTTTGAGGGATCTGGGTCTGTTTCAACTGCTGACTTTGGAATTTGTTGATCTGAGTTGTTAGTAGTTTTGATTTTAGGGTTTAATTTAGACTAGTTTTGGCTTGAGAAAGGCTGATTTGATTCTAAGCAAAATCTTGCAACTTCATTTTGAGGAATTTGTTTTTGGGAAGAAGGGGTTTTGCATTCTTGGATTTCTTGTGTGCAAATGAGAGGTTTTTGAGAAATTCCAATGTGGATTTGGGAGGTTTACTCTATAATTCTTGATCAAAATTGAGACCTTTTCTGAAAATGGCCTCTCCAGATTCCCCCCCTTCTTTTTTTCCATTCCCAACTTTCCCTACAGCTACACCTTCAAATTCTACTTCTGATTCACCTCCTGCTCCTCCTCCTGACTCTTCATCTCCTCCTCCTCCTCCACCTGACTCTTCAGCTCCACCTCCTTCTCCACCAGCTCCAGATTCTCCTCCTCCATCAGCGTCAAAATCACCTCCACCCGCAGAATCTCCTCCACCTCCACCTCCTACAGTAGCTGCACCACCACCTTCTGAGTCTCCTCCGCCAAAACCGTCAGTGTCACCACCACCACCACCACCTTCTCCTAACGCTCCTCCACCAGTTAATTCTCCACCTCCAGCTTCATCTCCACCCCCACCATCAAAAGATTCTCCTCCTCCTGCTCCTCCTCCTTCCCCACCTCCTCCCCCTCCAGCAGTTTCACCTTCTCCTCCACCACCAGTGAAAAATCAACCACCACCCCCTGATTCTCCACCTCCTGCACCTGTTGCAAATCCGCCACAAAACTCCCCTCCACCTCCTGCATTGGCTCCCCCTCCAGCCTCACTGCCATCTGCCCCTCCACCTAACCTCTTAACATCTCCACCCCCTTCTATTTCACCTCCTGCTCCCCCAAATACTACTTCTCCAGCTGGAGCTCCCCCTCCATTACCTGTGACTCGCCTTCATACAGAGAAGCCTACTGCTATCCCTAAACCTGCTATCACTGCAGATTCAAGTGCCAGAAATGGTGGGGGAAATAAGACAGGAAGTGTGGCGGCAATTGGTGTTGTTGCTGGGTTTCTGGCCCTTAGCTTGGTGATTGTTGCAGTCTGGTTTACACGTAGGCGAAAGAAAAGAGAGACTGCATTTAATCTCAATTACCTGGGACCCTCTCCATTTGCTTCCTCACCAAATTCAGGTATTGCTTTCAAGGTTCTTGAATTTCCTTGTGGATTTTGCTGTATGGAATTTGTTTATTGCTAAAACATTCCAATTTTCCAGAGTGATAAAATGTATTCATCCTTTCCCAAACTCTAGCTTGCATGTATTACTGTATTGATGACAAGGAACTATATCACGTGAACCATAATGAACCTTTTGTAGAAGGGATTAATGGTACAATTAAATCTATTTTGCGAAGTTACAGATGACCCATTTGTATTACCGAACATCAAAGGCATGTTTTTGTTTCTTTTGCACGATAATTCACTCTTTTTTTCCCCTTTGCTACAGAGTTGAGTGCACACAACAAAATCACTTTGCCCAAGAAAACTAGAATTCTGAACTTTTGTGTAACTTAGTTGTCCATATTCTCTTTTTACCTTTCCATTTGTGGATCAGCTTTATAATGTAAAGTACAGATCAGAAAAATTATGTTCCACTTTGTCAATTTTGCAAACTTATCTCGAGTATTGTTAGTGTTTATTATAATATAATAACAACCTACCCCGTTCCCAGCTTTTGGAGTCTTACTGAAATACTTATTTTTCCAGATACATCATTCCTGAGATCAAGGTCTCAACATTCCACTAATCTAGCTCCAACTGGCTCGCAAAGCAATTTTATGTACTCTCCAGACCATGGGGGTATTGGAAATTCAAGATCATGGTTCACTTACGAAGAATTATCCGAGGCAACAAATGGTTTTTCTCCTAATAGTGTTTTGGGTGAAGGTGGGTTTGGATGTGTTTACAAAGGTGTTCTTAACGACGGAAGAGAAGTTGCTGTCAAACAGCTGAAAAGTGGAAGTGGACAAGGGGAGCGTGAGTTCAGAGCAGAAGTTGAAATTATCAGCCGTGTGCACCATCGCCATTTGGTTTCACTTGTTGGTTACTGTATCTCAGAGCAGCAAAGATTACTTGTCTACGACTATGTGCCAAATGACACGCTTGACTATCACCTTCATGGTAAGACAGGTTTGAGATAAATGAACTAATGAATTGAAGTATTTGGATTACTGTACTCCAGATTTTGTTCTCTATGTTGAATTCTCCAATTCCACAATTCCAAGATGAGTTACTTATTTTTCTTATCATGGCTGGTAATGACCATTATGACATGAATATCTGCTAACAATGGCTTCAACCAATTGGCCTTATACTGTGCCACATTTCTATGAACATAGATGAAACTGAGAAGGATGTTCTCTAGTCTCGGATATGATGCTAACGTAACTTCTACCGTTGATTAAATGCTGCAGGTAAAGGCATGCCAGCTATGGATTGGGCTACCCGAGTAAAAGTAGCTGCTGGTGCAGCACGTGGACTTGCTTATCTGCATGAAGACTGTAATTTTCTTATTATGTTTATATTTACTCTTGTCCACATTAGTTAAACCTAGGGCTTCTGGAGACTTAATAAAAGGACTAATGGGGACAAAGTGGCTTAAAGAGTGGTTAAATTTCTCCAAAGAAGCTCAGATGCAATATCCAATGTTCTTCGCTTAGCATGTGTTATCCATCAAAAGGCCTAATTTCGACCACCCTTCATTATAGAAGTGTAAAACCTTGACTAGTCAATGTAATTGGTAACTGCATTGTTTATTAATGAGAACTAATGCTAAAATAGACAAATCTTTTCAGTTGTAATGTTGCCAAATTGAATGGACTTCCTTTGGGAATAGAGCATGTTTTTATGTTCTGCAATTTTCCTTTACTGATTTATCCTCTGAAATTTTGCTGATTATGTTGTTCTCAGGTCATCCCCGCATTATCCATAGGGATATCAAAACATCAAACATTCTCTTGGATATCAATTTCGAGGCACAGGTATGGCAATTTATCCAACCTAAACTTATGTTTGTGACTTGGTGTTTGTCATTGTTTGTTGAACTTAAGGCATCTGAACCAGAAAATCTCCTGTTTCATACTGTAATGGTGTATAGGAAATCATATTCATTATGGCTTATACTTTATGCAGTTTGACAATGCATTTCCTCCTTTCAGGTTGCTGATTTTGGCCTTGCAAGGTTAGCAGGTGATGCCAGTAGTACACACGTGACAACTCGTGTGATGGGAACCTTTGGGTAAGTCATACATGTGCTAAGTCTTACATTTGAAGAAATCTTAGTTGGCCTTTTTCTGTTACATCATGTTATCTGACAACATCATCAACACCATGGTCAGTTGCACCATAAGTAATCTCCAAAAACTTTTATCCTAAAGCTGCTTTTACTTCTAAAACTTTTACAGTATTACTTTTTGTCACTTCCATTTCACTTTGAACCTCAGGGGAGAGAGTAAATTGACCTTAATTTAACATATATTGATTCCTCACTTGCAAGAACAACCTTCAGTTGGTATCAGCCTCGAGTTGGTAACTTTGTACTCTAGTATGGGGGCAGGATTTGGTCTTCAGTCAAACAGTTGCTTTTATGCAGCATCTCAGAACCATAACGTAAATGTCAGCCACCTAGATTTTTCAATTGGACATCCTTAGTCGAAAAAATACCATATATATAAGTAAAATGATACACGAAATGATTAAATAACATATTTTGGACACCCTTAACATAACAAGCTGCTATTTTTGGACACACTTTGTGAAATTTCTGGCTATGCCACTGATCCTACCCACAGAAATGGGTTAAACTGATATTAAATTATTAATCAAAATGACTAATTTTGTAGTTGTATGGCATGCGTTCAGCTGATTACTTGACATAAATGATTTCAGATACTTGGCGCCAGAGTATGCATCTAGTGGAAAATTAACAGAGAAGTCTGATGTTTATTCATATGGCGTTGTGCTTTTGGAGCTTATTACGGGACGGAAACCTGTTGACCAGTCTCAACCCTTAGGTGATGAAAGCCTGGTTGAATGGGTAAGTTCAAATTTTTAGTTGTTTTAATTTCCTGTAATGATTAATGTTGATGCTTAATCAGAGTTTGTGGCCAAGCATCCCTTGTATGCTGAATTAAAGAGAAAGAAAATATCGAAACCTAGGCCATGCATGTGCCCTAATCTATAGAGGGGAAACTCAGGTTTCTGGGATGTTTATTTCTTTTGAGGAAGAATAGAGGTCGGTTTCCAAAAAATTTCTGTAAAGGCTCTGGGCGATGGTAATACACTAGGGGCGGACCCACCTTGACCCAAGTGGTGTCAAGCGACAACCCTTTGTCGGAAAATTACGTTGTATATAGTGATCAAATTTTGATTTAATAAATATATATATACAAGTATTGACACCACTGGACACAAGTTAAAGGTTTAGTCTAGTGGTTAGGGTGTTAATGAAAATTCCTCTCAACCTTATCTGACAATTAGTATTGCTATTCACACTAGTGATGGAATCGTTTGGAGTTTTCCTTGTTTGCTCATACGTATTTCTCAAGTCATCCAACTAGTGCTTTCATTAAATCGAAGCTGCGAATGTTACCTTCTATCCTGTAGGCTCGACCTTTGCTTGCTCAAGCACTTGAGACTGAAAATTTTGAAGATGTAGTAGATCCTAGGCTTGGAAACAACTTTGTTGCGGGTGAGATGTTCCGGATGATTGAAGCAGCTGCAGCTTGCGTGCGTCATTCAGGCTCTAAGAGGCCACGGATGAGTCAGGTAATTAGAGTGCCATTGCAGGTCAGGCGGTTCATTATGATTCATTTCGTTGCAGTCCTGATTTTTTCCGCCCATTTCAGGTGGTTAGAGCTCTAGATTCCATGGATGAGCTGTCGGATCTGTCCAATGGAGTGAAACCTGGACAAAGTGGAATTTTTGAGTCAAGGGAACAATCTGCACAGATAAGAATGTTTCAAAAGATGGCATTTGGAAGTCAAGAGTACAGTTCAGATTTCTTCAATTACTCCCAAGGCAGCTATAAAAGTTGAGTTCTCAATGGCTCATTATCAAAAAAATTGCCCTTGACAAGTGTTTTTCACAGAGAGATCTGACTTGTAATTAACATTGTAAATCACTGTGCTATTCTTTCTTTTTTCGGCTAGCATTGAAATCTGCATTCTTTTTTTACTCTTTTTTGTTGTCATCACACGACAAACAATTGGTTTTGTAGCATTCTGAAATCAACATTCTATTCATACAATGTAGATAAAATGCTAATCAAGGGTCGTTTGACTGAGTACCAAAATAAAATTACTCAAGGACAAAAATTTGTTCCATGTAGCTATTTCACTATCCAAAGTTCATTCGTAGATTCTCAATTATGTTAAAATAGTTTATAGAGGCAGATGATTACTTAACCTGATCCCAACATTATTAATTCACTCTATTCAATACTACTATTCTTATATATGCTCTGTCAAACGATTGTGATTCCGGTTCTTTACCATTAAATGAGCGTGGAAGTAGTAGCATCAATTGTATGACTTGTCTTTTCAATGATTTTGCAATCTCCACGTAAACTGCCTTCATGCCGCATAAATTTGTAAAATTGTTCGGCAAGTTATTTATGGTTGATTTAACATTTTCCATAAAATAATAAATGATCCAAGAGTAAATTCATGAGACAGAGACACTGGCCAATCTTTAGCTTAATTAGTTCTCCCTTTTACAGATCAACAAGTGATTTCCCAATGTGAATTACTATAGCCTTGACTTTGATATAAGTATCCAAGATCTCGTACTTTGATGAATGACCAATATGTAAAGGTAGGTGTAGATGGGGAACCTGATTGGCTTACAGAAATTAAATATAAATATCTTCTTCTAAATATATAGACGTAGTGTTTCAATAATAGCAAAAATTGAGGTGAACTTACCTCCACAAACACTACCTAACATTCTAGTTGACATTAAAAGGCAAAAACTCCTGCAATTAGTACTTCCATACAATCACAGCATCCCATATTTCTTTCATATTTACCATTTTATCTACTACTTAACTAATTTATTATCTTTTGGTACGTATAGAGCTTGTATAAGTGTATATATGTAGGCCACTCTCTAACTATGTCAACCTAAGTGGCAGATATCCTTAAGGCTCTGAACAGAAGACAATTTCATATTTGAGCTGCAGAGAGAGAGAGAGAGATGGATGTCGCGATATCCTTAGAATTGGAGCCACTAAAGCAGAGGAATGATCATGGAATGTTCTTTTCTAGTGGTAAATTTATCTGCAGTTTGAATGCAAGAGACAGGAAAATTGTTTGTGTCACCAGTGGAAACTCCTACTTTGGTTCTCACTTGATCAAGAAGCTTTTGGCATATGGTTACCTTGTTCGAGTTATTATTCAAAATCAAGCTAATCTTGAGGACATGAAGGAGCTGACGAGGGAAGAAATGAAGCAACTGGAGAGTGTTGTGGTGGCAAGAATGGATGATTTAGATAGCCTCTGCAATGCTTTTAGAGGTTGTCATGTTGTTTTCCACACATCATCTTTCATTGATCCGCGAGGGATCTCTGGATACACGGTTAGTCATAATATTCTTTCTCTTGAATTTAAGTTTATAAATGATTACCAATAACTTTTGTTTGAGTCATATGATCGATTATGTAAAAGTATCTTCATATTAATCACTACATAGAACTTGTGTTCTTCATTTAATACTACTACTATCACTCTATTTGGTAATTGACTAACTTGGAATGGTACATTATATTATTCATTGTCCACAAGGACTACAACTTTAGGATTTGATCTTTCTCAACTCTAAGGTAGTTATCTTCTTTAATCTTGAGTCCTGGCTGGTTAGCATCAGAATAATTGAAGCAGCAATTCTTCTTCAACCTCCTTTATACACATCAGGTTGCTGAAATATATATATATATAAAATATGAACATAAATTTCTTTAAATTCCACCTAGTGCAGCAGCTCTGTTTTTAAAAAAATTCTACTAAACAAAATTCAACCTGTGTAAATCTCAAAGATATGCTGACAAGCCGATATGATTCAGGAACGAATGGCATTTATTGAAGCTGAAGCAGCAAAGAATGTCATAGAAGCTTGTGGCAGGGCAGCATATGTTAAAAGATGCGTTTTCACCTCTTCTCTACTTGCATGCATCTGGAAAAATGACCTGCCAAACCTCATAGATGAGAGCACTTGGAGCGATGAGACATTCTGTAGAGAACACAAGGTATACTTGTTATCCTTCATTCTTCATTTTCATCTAAAAGGCAAAGAGAATTAAAATATATACATATAATACGATCATTACTCTCACTGAAAAACAGCTTTGGCTAGCATTGGGCAAGACCAGGGCAGAAAAGGTTGCTTGGTGGAAAGCAAGGGAGATGAAGGTGAAACTTGTTACTTTATGTCCTGGACTTCTCATGGCACCGTCTTTCCCAAACGCTCACCTTGAAACTTCTCTCCCATACCTCAAAGGTACTACATAATCACACAATCAATGAGTCTATAACTTAAAATTTTCCGCTTAATTGAGGATTGGAAAAGAGCTTAGCAATTGCAACTCTATTTTGCATCAAATTTCTCATTTTATGGATCAAACTAATAAAATAGATTGAGAATTGATCGATTTGTTTAGGTGGCGATTTCATGCTAAGACAAGGAATTCTAGCAACTGAAGATGTAAGTAAAGTGGCAGAAGCACATATTTACGCCTATGAAGATATGGACTATGGAGGCTGTGGAAGATATATTTGCTTTGGAAAAATAGTTGGAACATTGGAAGAGGCCATACAACTCGAAAATGGCTTGAATAAACCTGGCCACTTGTCTGGGGATCAAAGCCCTCTTGCAGTAGCAGTTGATAATAATGAAATTCCTCCCAGAATTACTAAGTCAAAGCTCAGTAGATTACTATTCCATGCGTCACAACGCCTTCCTTGCAAACAGTGAATACTAATATTAGAGTAATATTTGTATGCTACTTACCTCAAAATATTATTACAAAAAAGGTAGTAATTAGAGAAGTGTAGTCAGGAATTTATATAAAGGTAATGTCATGACTGATAATTGAATTTGTGAGCAGAAGTTATTTTTCAGCTCAATTTACCACAGCACTATATTCAATAATTTTATATTTTATTTATGTAGACGGTAGTAATACTAATAAGTATAATATGTTGGTCTAATATATCACAAATATAAAAGATTACAGTTGAAAATAAATGGACAAAAATGAATAGAAAAGTATTCAGGCTGAGACACGGATATCTCGCTCTTTTTAAGGAGATTCAAGTCCACTGCGACATAATTTACACTGATCCAACAGTATCACTCTTGACTTGTCCCCTCCAGAATACAACATCTCAACAACGTCGTACAACTCAAGCAATTTCGGATTAGTTGAAGAATCCAAAACTCCACAAAAGAATACCTTCATTCAACATATAATTATTCTCTTTTGTATAGTGAATATAGTTGAAGACTTAGAAAATTATTCTTTTGTTTTTTTACTCGCTTTCACTAGTAAATACTTAAATATTATTTCACACTTCTCATCTTTCTTGATACTTCACAAAGGAAAAAATACCATTATTTATAGATGAAGAAGTTTTTCATATAATCGATGGTAGAATATTGAGCGGTGGTAATATAGGTAGACAAATCTGATAGGTATTACATAAGTTATAAGAAACTAATGGTGGTGAGAGTTACAAGAAACTAGTAATAGTTGTCTTCAACCACAATTTTATACCAGCACATATACATTTAATATTTTATTTTAATAATAAAATATATATACCAACATAAGGACGAGGGGGAGTTGCTCGGATGGTAAGCACCCCTCACTTCCAACCCGAAGGTTGCGAGTTCGAGTCACCAATGGAGCAAAAGGGGTGGGAGCTCCTAGGGATGGTAAAAAAAAAACTCAAAAAAACTCAAAAAAATATACCAACATAATATTTCTACGAAAAAATTAAATTGAAATCCATGCTCCTTAGTACTAGCTCCATTCATGTGGTTAATTATTTGTAAGAAATATGTCGTTTACCTAAAGCGAATAACATAATATTTCTACGAAAAAGTGTATTTTAAATTATTTCAAAATCAAAATAAAATTAATTTATTTTTAACTGTTAAAAGTTATTATTTTCTTGAAAGTAAACCATATTATTAATTAAAAATAAATTATTAGTAAAAATATATTTCTAATAATTAGACGTGTGAAAAGGAAATGCGAGGAAATTTCTAGGTACTCCACGACTAAACGACTGTGAAGAATTGTAGAAGAGACGACGACCCCACTGATTTAGCAGAGAGAGAGATGGGAGAAGAGGCAGAGGATCCACAGAAATTGAAGAAGATAGCGGCGGCGGCATATGACTATGAGAATGATCCAAGATGGGCAGATTACTGGTCTAACATTCTCATTCCTCCACACATGGGCTCCCGCTCCGATGTTGTCGACCATTTCAAGCGCAAGTTCTACCATCGTTACATTGTTAGTATTCCCTCTTATTCTAATTGACTTATCATGCCGAATAAAACGGAACAGATATACCTGAGTTACATAGCAGACTCCACTTGGTTTTAGATTTGGTGCTTAGTTTGATGAATTTCCGTTTCATGTGTATATACACTATATCTGTTACAGTATTTTCTTCCCCTAACTACTCCGGGATCCTTGGATTTCGCATTTTTATTAATAGCGGGATTCATGTTATAATGGATCTAATATCCATATGTTGATTCGGAAGGCTTTATTTCCGGGGAAATCTCGATGCAGTGTTTGGGGCTTTTGTAGTCTGAACTCTGAACTGATATTGTCTATATGAATTCAGTAAAATATCCTTTTTTGCCCTTGCGGAGTTGAGTGTAAGAGCGTTAAGTTTGAGGTTTTCCTATGCCTTTTCCTTATATATTAGTCACTTTATCTCTTGAAATTCATGCAGGTCACTTTGTAATCCTATTCCTTAGCTTGTTGTTATATTATTGCATTGATAATAAATACAGTTAGGGATGGCAACGGGGGAGGGCGGGGCAAACCCGCATAAATCCGTGAAGACCTCCCCCCCCCCCCCCCCCCCCCCCCAAAAAAAAAATTTA
>JAJOOS010036289.1:0-14884 GCA_029582725.1 Solanum chiquidenum | reverse complement strand
TACTTCTTAACTTCACTTGACTTTGATCCTAACTCGCCTTGAATTGAATTATGGATTCAAGGTATATGATCACATGTTTATGGATGAATTCTTGACGTTTAGACGTACTTTGGAGTGTTGGAAACAACTAGGGAACATAGGTACAATACCAAGGAACATGCATGAAAGAGTGGGGAATGAAAGGGAAAACTTCGCGTCCTTGGCGCTCTGCATGGCGCGGAGCGCCAGCCCTCAAAGTTTAGAAGGGTCTTGCTGGCGCTCTGCAAGGCGCGGAGCGCCAGCCCTCAAAGTTTAGAAGGGTCTTGCTGGCGCTCTGCAAGGCGCGGCGCCCCAAGGGCTGGACTTCAGAGTCCCTTTTGGGGCGCGCTGGCAGGCGCGACGCGCCACCCCTATCCCCAGAAAACTCGACTTTTCTCCTTTGTTTTGCCAACTCCAAACCACCCTAGATTCAAAGGTTTCAACCTCAAACACTAAGGATCATAAAATCCATCAACATACAAGAGGTTCAACTCAAATACACAACCAAACCAAGCCCCAAACCAACAAGGAACTCCAACTACACAAATCAACAACCAACAACTTCAACAACACAACCAATCTTTTCTCAATAATGAAACGAGTTTGGAGTGTGGGGGGAAGAATCACCCATCACTATGAACTCACATACCTAGTAGGGATCACCCCCGACGATATCCACGACGATTTTTGATGAACCTTGCTTCTTCTTCTCCTTCTCCTCTTCTTATCCTCTTCTCTCTCAAGCCCTAACCCTCACTCTTCACTCTTTTAAAATGGTAAAACTGATCCAAAATCAGTCCAACACTTGAATATAACCAAAAGAATTGGTTAGGGAAAAGACCAAAATACCCTTAAAATTTCCAGACAGATTTCCCTGTCAACTGCCCAACTTCCAAAGGGCATATCTCACTCATACGAACTCGAAATCAAGCAAACTCGACGGCGTTGGAAAGACCATTCCATGAGCTTCGCAAACATAACTGGAACTACACCTAAATCATCCTGAGTTAGGAGTTCTGACTGCTCAAAGTTGGCCAAAAACTCACTCCAATTTTCCAGATTTTTAAATCTTTCCAAAATATGACTATTTCAATCTTCAAGCTTCTTCATCGTTGTTTAAAAATGACGGATGTTACACAGAGAAAGAAAGATTTCACAAATCGTATATTTTCTGTCAACACTCCAGGCAATGGAAGGCCTCTACTCTACTTTCCGCCTTCAAATTCGAATGGGGAACATGTCCAGAATCCACCCTCCAACCCTGTCAAAAACTCCTCCATTATCTATTTGACTACCCCAAATCCTCATCACGCCTCTGCTTCTTATCAAACACCACTTCCTCCTCAGAGTAACAACCCTCAAACCTTTCCTCCCACTCAAAACCATAATATAAACAATCCTCAGACTTTCCCCCCATCAAAATACCAACCCTCAAACATTCCCTAGATATACCAAACCCCTAAAAATACCCAAAATCCTCCCATTGCTCCACCCTTTCCTCCAAAACCTAACTTTCAAATCCCAATCCCTAATGAACCTTATGCTAATTGTTCCGAACTTTATCTGTGACGACCCTAAAAACGAACTACTGAAACTAGAGCCTAACGTGTGTGCGTTTGAGTTTGATGTGAGGTTAGATGATGTATGATGGTTTCTCGAGTGAAGGTTTAGGAATTTAGGGGTAAAACATCAAGAAACGACTATAACGCCCGAAAACTAGTGACTTGAACTAGTGTGTCGTAGGGTCTTGTAGTGGAGTTTTGGAGTGTTCAAAATGGTGAATTGAGGTAGAGTAGACCGATGATCATGTAGTCATTTGGCCGGCTATTGAAAGAAAAAGATTGCATCTGCTTCCCCTATTATATAACCGGTCCCATCTCTCTCCAAACCCAACGTGGTAGTTTCCCATCATAGGGCTTTCTATCTATAGATTAAGCCATTACCAAGGAGCTATTGTATAAGGGTTAAAACTCATAGAAATGACTCCCGTACTTAGAATGACATGATTAGGGTTTAAACATACGGGTATGACTCCCCAAGGACCACCCAAGGGGTCCTTGAGGAGGACCCCAACACTGCCCAAAAAGTTGTCAAAATAGCTTGGTTCACGGAGGCAGATCACGCCCCTTAGACCAGTCCACGCCCCGTAGGTCATGGGCGTGGGTTAGGACTTAGTCAAGGGAGTCTTGGCCTTCATTTTTTAGCCCCAGCCCCAATCCACGGAACCACAGGACGGCCAGTAGACCCATCCACAGTCCGTGGATGGGTGGACGTGGATAAGGGCAGTTTTTCCAGATATTTATTATAGTTAGGGGTCTTAGTTTTAGTTAGTTATTTAATTAGGGGTTAGGAGGGACAATTATATAACGAATTAACTTCCTATATAAAATATTTTAAGTCCATAAACACCCAATTAATTCATTACAACCCAAGACCCCAAATTCAAATTACCCTTCTCCTCCAAAAGACTTTCTCTAGAACCTCCATAGAAGTTGAAGACTGCAAGCTTCCAAGGTCAATTTCTCCAAGGTTTTCAAAGGGTTTTCAAGGGGATTTTGTGGAAAGCAATAACAAGGTATGGTGGTCTTGATCCTTGTCTAATTTTCCATTCAAGGAGCCAATTCAAAGAAGATTTCAAATCATGAAAATCTAGGTTTTCACTCAATCTCATGGGTTCTTTCATCAGACGATTTTAAAGGTTACTAATGTCAATTTATGATTATATTGATGTTTAATTGATGAGTTTACTCTATGAACCCATGATTTCTCTCAATTCCTAAATTTAGCCTTATGAGGTGGATTTGTTGATTATGACTGAATGATGATGGACTTATGGGTAGATTGATTTAGATTATTGATTTGTATCATTATTTATGCCTAATTATGGTGAATTGTTGGTGAATTGAGGATTTGTGATCATAGCATTGAAAGAGCAAGTTTGACCTAACCTCATGTTAAAGTAGAATTGTGCTTGAATTGTTGATCCACTTGAAAGGTGGAGGTGTTTACTTACTTGGTATATTGATCCACTTGAAAGGTGGAGGTGTTTACTTAATATGAACATTGTGATCATGGCCTTGAAGGCATAGTGTGGGTAATTGAAGTATTATCATGATGTTGTATATAAGAATGTGATGTAAAGCATGTGTGTGATCTAAAGGAATGAAAGATGATCATGTTTAGAAGCTAATAGTGTTAGGATTGAATATTATCTCTCTATTAACACTTTTGAATGATGGTGATTATGTGAAAGGCTATACTTACATATACACACACACTCGAATGAATGAATGAAGTTCAATGATAATGTTAATGATGAAGTACTATTTGAAAGGGTATTCTCATAATTGTACTATAATGAATGTTAATGACTTGTTGTGAAATTACTTTCTCACAATAAGGGGGGTTCTTAGGTGAACAGATATTCTCATCTTTGAATCTATGAGCTTTCCAATGAATGAATGAATGTTGGGTTTGGGATGGATGCTCATCCGGGAGTTTAGGCGGGGTATCTAGTAGTAATAACTTATCCCATAATGAACTAATGTAATGAATGTAATGTACTCTGTGGGGAATAATGCTAAGCACCGAGTGGATGTTGTTTGAGATGGGTGCTCATCCGGGAGTCGAGGCGGTCTACTTAGTAGCAATCTCTTGAGGTGGATGCTCATCCGTGAGTTGAGGTGGGGTATCTAGTAGCAATCTCCCTATCCCATAAACTATGTTCCCACATAGATATAGCTAGTGGATCCACTTAAGGCTAAAGAACAATGGTCCTACCCTAGGCAAGTAGGAATCCTTTATCCGGTGAGGGTGACACCAGGATTCCATGTCAAGCTCTCATGGTTTATGTCGGTTAAGGCTTACCCCCATAATAATGTTAATTAACTATAGCTTCTTAAGGATGTACTACTTAGTGTGGGTGGTGGTATGGGACGCCATCTATACATTGCACAAGTAGGCATTTGAGGGAGGTCATGGTGTGTTCCTTTATAATGTTAATGAATGAATGGACTCTTGTGATCATGTTAATGAAGAATGTTGATCTTGTGACTAATGCATGAAGGTGTTCTTAATGAAGTTAATGAATGGTGACTTGAATGCTTATATATGTAATGAAAGAATATGTGCTATGTTCGGATTGTATATATGAGTACTTACTTGTTATAACTTGTTGAGTATGAATGTGCCTAGTCTATGGTGACTTTCAAGGAGCACTTAGTGTGAGTAGTAGTATGGGATGCTACTTGCACATTGCACAAGTGTGACTTAGAGTTATCTTAGGTGATGGTCCTTATGTGATGATCATGTCTTATATAATGTTTATGTCTTCATGAATGTATATTGTTGAAGGTGGAAAGGTTGAATGTCAAGTTCACTTTTGGTGACCTTAGGGTGGTGTCTTGGTGTGGATAGTGGTATGGGATGCTATCCATACATTGCACAAGGTATAGCCTAAGGGTTACTTTAAGTGAAGGGTCATGTAAAAGTAATGGGTTATGTTGAACATGTCTCAATTGTGATAAATGACTTGTATGTTGGTTATGATTGAGTATTATGACTCTTATACTTGTATTTCATGAAGTTTTACCAAAATAGCATAAAAACATGTCTTTCAAACAAATGTCCTTTTTAAGCATGCTTTTGCATGGCTATCATACTTAGTACTTTATGTGCTAACCCCATTCTTCTTCTATGTTTTTACTACAAGTGTAGGTTGTGGTAATTGAGTGTCTCTCTAGTTGGAACTTGGACTAGACTTCTTTCAAGACATTTGTTGGGTATGTCCTCATAGACCGAGGACAAGGACTTTTCATGATTTCTAGTTCTTTTATGTTTTGAGACTATTGTAAAGACTTTGATTGTAAAGAGCCGTGACCCTATCTTGTTTAAAGTTTTGTCTAAGATGGCCATGTGAGACTTTAGCAAACTTCCGCTTGCTTTTAAATGAATGTTTTAGATTGTATGGCTTTTGAATAAAAAGTTTTAAATTCCGCACTATTTTTATTACCTATGCAATAAATGAATGCTATGAGGCTTGTATAAGACCCCTTCGGGGTCGAGTATGCCGTGTTACGACTAGGGGGTGCTCTCGGGTCGTGACATTATCATTAACAGGAGCAGGAGAAAGTGGCGGGCTAAGGAAGAATTGTCCAAGCAGAGTATAAGGGAAGAGATAAGAAAAGCTATGAATGAGTTTCATTATGCTCTAGAATTTGCCGGATTGAGTTATGAAGATTTGTGCATCCACCCAGACTTGGACCTTCCGAAAGGGTTCAAGGTGCCAAAGTTTGATACTATCAGTGGAATTGGTAACCTGCTGGCTCATCTTAGAGCCTACTATGACCAACTTGTTAGATATGGTAAAAATGAAGCCTTGTTGATGCGACTCTTTAGCTGAACCTTAAGTGGGGAAGCATTAGAATGGTTTACTTCCCACGAAATGTAGCAATGGTCCAGTTGGAACGCACTTGCCAAGGATTTTATCAAATGATTTTCCTATAATGTAGAAATCGTTCCTCACTGATACTCTTTGGAGAAGATCAAACAAAAGTGAACTGAGAGCTACAACGAGTGTGCGTATAGATAGAGCAAAGAGGCGGCTAGAGTCCAACCGCCTATGTCAGAAAAAGAAATTATTGAAGTGTTTGTGCGTATTCAAGAACCAGAATACTATGACAGGATAATGTAGCTCATTGGACAAAAAATTTCAAAGATAGTCAAGGTAGGTGAGACTATCGAAGATGGGTTAAGGACGGGGAAGATGCCCGCGTTGTTGCTTCGGTCGGATCTTCTGTATTATTGAAGTAGAAGAGGAAAGAGGGGCCTTCTATTTTCTATGCGTTTGAGGGAAAGAAATACTCCAGAAAATCTTCACCGTACAAAGGTCGTTCCTAAACTTTGCAAAATTCATACCCGATTTGTTACGCCCAGATTGGTTATCAAACCCCTTCTCCAAATTACCAAAATACCCCTCCTAATTTCCAAACTCCGTCTCCAGTTTACCAAACCCCACCTCCACAATATTGAAATGCCCCCTTGGCTTATCAAGCTCCATCCCCTAACTATGTAAATGTCCAATCAAATTACCAAGCTCCTCCATCCATCTACCAAACCCCACCTCCAAATTACCAAAATACCCAACCAATTTACTAAGCTCCACATCAAATTATCCAAACCATTTATACCTGAGGTTTCAAGAAGCACCTCCCTGCCAAAATACTCCAAATTATCGCCAAGTACCTCCTCTTCAACAGAGCAGTTATGATCCCCTCGCTCATATTTTGAGAAGAAACCTGCTCGAAATTTTACTCCTCTCATTGAAAGTCAGAAAAAGTAATTTGAGTAATTGGCTGCAGTAGGTATTATTCATCTGGTTGAGCCCAAACCAATCAATACTAACTCTAGATTCTATCGAGCCGATCGAAGGTGTGCATATCATTCCAAAAGTGTTGGGCATGATACTAAGGATTGTATTACTTTAAAGCACAAGATTCAGGATTTGATCGACCATAAAATGGTCAATCTCTAGACTACCACACCAACATCAACAATAATACTTTGCCAAATCACGGGGGCATCACTATCAACATGATAGAGATGGAGGATGAGTGATGCATAACAAAGATGGTAGTTCCATCTGGTCTTGATGACCTTGAAAAAGTTGTAGCCTCATTGTGCATAAAAGAGAAAAAAGAATTCATGATTATAACACCCGAGAAAGTTGTTGCTTTGGTGCTAAGAGAAATTTTTGCTCAAAAGAGGTTTGTGATCGAAACTGGTGCCACCCAGGGCATGAACAGATCTGGTAGGTGCTACACTCCGGAAGAATAGTCCAAGGATGGTACAAGAAGGACCAATTGAAAAGGCCAATCAGCTAGGCTGAGGTGGAAGAGTTTTGGCAGAAAATGCAGTTGAAAGACTATTCAATTGTGAAGCATCTAGAGAATACACCGACTCAAATCATTGTATGGGCCTTATTGATGAGCTCACAACTACACATACAAGTCTTGATGAAGGCTTTAGATGAGACTTATGTGCTCGTGGGTACAAATAGTGATAATTTGGTGGCTATGATAAGCCAAGTAAATCGGGAGTATCACATTAGCTTTTGTGACGAAGAGCTACCCTTTGAAGGCGCAATGCACAACAAAGCTCTACATATCACTATTAGGTGTTGAGACAAGATTATAAATCGTGTCTTCATCGATGACGGGTGTGGTCTTAATATTTGTCCACTTTCTACTCTCAAACAGTTAAACTTTGATTTGGGAAAGGTTCACCAGAACCAAGTCAATGTAAGGGCTTTTGACGGAGGACCAAGAGATACCTTGGGAGCGGTGAATTTGGGGATTCAAGTGGGGCCCACAGAGTTTAGTGTTGAATTTTAGGTAAAAGATATCAACACTAGTTACAACTTGCTATTGGAGAGATCGTGGATCCATATGGTCGGGCTGTGCCTTCTACCCTCTATCAGTTGATGAAATTCATATGGAAGGACCAAGAATTGGTCATTCATAGTGAGGGAAGCCATTCCAATGGGTATACATCGATTGTTGATGAGGTCCCCAGAGGTTGTGACTTCTACATGGTGGAGCTAGTGAATGCCACTGGTGATAATTTGGCTCCACAATTCCCTATGCCTTATGTCTATAAAATGATAGCCACTGTCCCGTTCAAAAGTGGTTTTGAACCAGGTTTTAGATTGGGGAAGTACTTTCAGGGAATCGTTGAACCTATCCAAATTCCCGTCAAAGTATCAAAGTTTGGTTTGGGACATGTCGCTACAGAAGATGATGAGGCAGAAGTGATGAGCAAGAATACTGGTCGGGCGTTGGCTAGGCGAATACCTTACTTGTACCAGTTTTTTCTAGTGTAGGAGTATGTTAATGATGGCGGTCTTGGGTAAGGAATCAGGGGTCCTTTTGAAGAAGTTGATGTAATCTTCGAGGAGACAATCGAGACATTGGGCATTCATGATGCTGAACTAGAGCAATAAGTGCTAAATTTGACCTCCACACCACTTCTGATTCCCCGCTCGTCTTGGTAGAAAGATATGTTTTTATGTTTGCTTTAAAAATCGGTGGTAGTACGAAAGAGGCCGGAGACCCACCCTTTATGAAATTTTACTTGTTTAAGTTTTAAATTCCCCCGTGATGTTTTAAAAAGGCTAAATGACCCTTGGCCATGGCCAAAGTTTGTGCTCATTTTCGATTTAAATGAAAAGTCTCTCTTATCAAAAAATTGTTTATTTACTTATCTATTTATATCTTAGTTTTCTAACTTTGTTTTTTATGATTTCAATAATAGTAATTTAAAACCTGCCAATATCATGTCATGTCACAAGTTGAATGAACAAAATGAGGCAGATGATGGTGAATGTGAGGACTATGAAGAAGAGATTGTGATACCTGAGCACGTTGTCGAGGAGTTTAGACAATTTGAGAACCAGCACAAGCCAAATCTGACGGAAACTGAGACCGTGAATCTGGGAGATGAAGAATGTGTCAAAGAAGTGAGAATCAATATCAATCTGACTGAAGCTCAAAAAAGGGACCTAGTTCATTTGCTTAGAGAATACATCGACGTATTTTCCTGGTACGATAAGGATATCAGGGCTAAGTACAAACATTATTTCTTATAAATTGCCAATCAATCTAGATTTCACCCCAGTAAAATAGAACTCAGAAGTTCAAGCCTGACGAAGTCAGGATCAAAGAGGAGATTACCAAGAAAATTGAGTCCAAAGTAGTGGAAGTGACATAATATCCATCTTGGCTAGAGAATATTGTTCTGGTAGCTAAGAAGGATGGAAAGATCAGAATTTATGTTGATTATAGAGACCTTAACAAAGCTAGCCCAAAGGATAATTTTCCACTACCTAATATTTACATTCTCATTAATAATTGTGCCAAACATGAGATGTAGTCATTTGTGGATTGTTATGCGGGTTATCACCAGATCTTGATAGATGAAGAAGATGCAGAAAGGATAACTTTCATCACCTTAGGGCGTGTATCATTACTGCGTTATGCCTTTTAGCCTCAATAATGCCGGTGCTACTTACATGAGGGCCATGATAACTATTTTTTATGATATGATTCACAAAGAGATTGAGGTATATGTGGATGATGTCATCATAAAGCCCCGCTAGAGTTCAGATCACTTGACTCACCTGAGGAAATTCTTTGATCGCCTGCATCAGTACAATGTGAAACTAAATCCTGCTAAATGTGTTTTTAGAGTGCCATCTGGCAAGCTATTGTGATTTATAGTTAGTAGAAGGGGCATTGAGCTTGATCCTTCCAAGATCAAAGCGATTCAAGAGTTACCTCCTCCGAAGACTAAGAAAGAGGTGATGAGCTTCCTAGGAAGGTTGAACTACATTAGCCGGTTCATAGCTCAATCCATTGTGGTGTGTGAGCCCATCTTTAAGCTGTTGAAAAAAGATGTTCTGACCAAGTGGACCTAAAAATGTCAAACTGCTTTCGATGCCATCAAAAATTACTTGTCAAAACCACTGGTGTTGGTTCCTCCACGGGAAGGGAGTCGGTTGTTACTATATTTGTCTGTCTTAGACAACACATTTAGATGCATGCATGGTCAACATGATGAAATTGGGAAGAATCAACGAGTCATCTACTATTTGAGCAAAAGCTCACGCCATACGAGGCCCGGTACACTCTTTTGGAGATGACATGTTGTGTTTTAATCTGGATTGCTCAAAATTTGAGACATTGTTTGTCTTCATATACCACATACCTCATTTCCAGAATGGACCCATTGAAGTATATTTTCCATAAACCGATGCCGATCGGGAAGTTGGCTAAATAAAAAATGCTTTTGAGTGAGTTTGATTTTGTGTATGTAACTTAAAAGGCGATAAAAGCACAAGCCTTGGCTGATCATCTCATGAAGAATCCATTTGATAAAGAGTATGAACCGCTCAAAACTTATTTCTGTGATGAAGAATTGGCGTTTGTGTGAGAAAACATTTCTAAAGCATACCCTGGTTGGAGAGTATTCTTTGATGGAGCGGTAAATCACCAAGGGAAAGGTATTGAAGCGGTTTTAGTGTTAGAATCCGTTAAATACTATCCTATGGCAGCTAAACTCTGATTTGATTGCACAAACAACATGGCTGAACACAAAGCTTGCATCCTTGGTTTGAAGATTGCAATCAATATGAATGTTCATGAGTTGCTGGTAATTAAAGATCCAAATTTGCTAATTCACCAAGTTCAAGGAGAGTGGCCCATAAAGAACCCAAAGATCACACCATATGTGCAGTAAATACAGAAGTTGTGCAAAAGATTTCGTATATTGAATTTAAGCACACTTCTAAGATACAGAATGAGTTGGTTGATGCTCTTTCCACTATTGCTTCAATGATTAAACATCAGTTACAAGTTATATTTATTCCTTGGATAAAGAGGTAAAAGAATATCATGTTCATTGTTCACATGTTGAAGCGGAACCAGATAGGTTGCCTTGGTATTTTGACATAAATAAGTATTTGGAGACCAGGACTTATCCTGAGAATGCAATGCTCAACTAAAAGAAATCAATACGCCGTATGGCTAACAATTTCTTTCCAAGTGGGGAAATCCTTTATAGGAGGACTCCAGATTTAGGACTTCTCAAATGCGTTGATGCTACTGAGGCTGTGAAGCTTCTTGAACAAATACACACTAGAGTTTGTGATACTCATATGGATGGGATCACCTTGGCGAAGAAGATCCTCCATGTCGGTTATTTTTGGATGACTATGGAGCATGATTGTCTCAAGTTTGTGCAAAAATGTCAAATACATGGGGATTTTATTCGAGTACCGTCTCACGAACTCTATGCTATGAGTTAGCCTTGGCATTTCGTAGCTTAGGGAATGGATGTCATTGGTCCAATAGAGCCAGTCGCCTCTAACAGACACATATTTATTTTGGTTTCCATTGATTACTTTACCAAGTGGGTGTAAGCAGCCTCGTATAAATTGGTGACCAAGAAAATTGTAGCTGATTCATCCGTAATAATTTGATAAGTAGGTTTGGAATACCGGGTTCCATCATTACCGACAATGGAGTGAATCTCAACAGTCATTTGATGAAAGAGATATGTGAGCAATTCAAGATTACTCACCGGAACTCAACCGCTTACCGTCCCCAAATGAATGGAGCAGTAGAAGCTGCCAACAAGAACATCAAGAAGATCCTGAGGAAGATGATTGACAATCACAAAGGTTTGCATGAGATGTTGCCATATGCTTTGTTGGGCTACAGAATGACTATCAAAACGTCAACTGGAGCAATTTCATACTTCTGAGTATATGGAACAGAAGCAGTTATACCTGCCAAGCTCAAAATACCTTTATTGAGAATCATCCAGGAAGCTGAATTTAGTAATGATGATTGGATTCGCAAGCGGATTGATTATTTGACATTGATTGGTGAAAAGAGAACGATTGTCGTTTGTCATGATCAACTGTATCAATAAAGAATGATTCGTGCTTTCAACAAAAGGGTATGAGCCAGAATATTTGAAATTGGTCAGTTGGTTCTCAAACACATTTTCCCTCATCATGATGAGTACAAAGGGAAATTTGCACCAAACTAGCAAGGACCCTACATTGTTCGCAAAGTGTTATTTGGAGGTGCCTTGATCTTGTCAGAGATGGATGGCACCGAATGGCCAAGACCAATCAACTCAGATGTTTTCAAGAGATACTACGTTTGAAGACTCAGTATGTATTCTATAACACCCCGTATAACTAATGACCTAAGCTAGAGCCTAATGTGTAGTATAGTAGCCTAATGAAGTTTAATCCTAAGGTTAAAGACCTAAAATAAGTTTCCCTACTTAATACTAGGGTTCTAGCGCCCAAACGTCAAGGTACGACTCCTCTACCACCCCCCGAGGGTCCATGAGGAGGACCCAAAGGAAGGTCCAAAAAGCTGTCCAAAATAGCCTCATCCACGAGAGGCAACCTACGAGGCGTAGGTTGACTCATTCCCCGTAGGTGGGAGTCGTGAGTCAACACTTGGTTTCTACCAAGGACCCCCAAAATTCCCTAGCCACAGTACCATTCCACGAGCGTGCATTACGGTCCGTGGAATGACTCACGCCCCATGGAAGGGTCTCGTGAGTTGAGACTTAATCTCCTCACCAAGACCCTCATCCTCCCCTCTCTGACCCAAACCACGAGTGAAAAGTATAGTTCATGGTTCAAACCACTCCCCGTGGACGGGAACTCGTGGATGGGGATTGGGTGGACTGTCTTAAGTCGGCCATGTGGGGGTAGTTTAGTAACTTACTAATTAATTTGTTTAAGGGTTGGGACGGTTATAATTAGTTATTTTAAGTATATTAAAGTATTTTTAAATATTAAAACAAGTCTTTTAACCCCTCACAACTCAAAATCAAATCCACTTCCCTCTCAAAACATTCTCTCTCTAAACTCCATTGAAAAACAAAGAAGAAGCTCAAGATTAAGTTTCAAGTTCCAAGATTTTCACTCCAATTTCGTGGAAAAATATCAATTAAGGTATGGGGACTTTGATTCATGGAACACTTTTCTCCATGAAGCCCTTCAACTCTTGATTTCAAAATTGGTATATTGTTCAAGAACTAGGTTTTCTATACCAACCATGGGTTCTTCCTAAAAATGATTTTATTATGTTAATTGCATTATATTATGGATGATTTTATGTTTAATGGTGATTTTCATTGTAAAATTCCCCTTGAACCCATGAACACCCCTATGACCCCAATTTCAAGTATTGTGATGGGTGTATTAATGCAAGATGATCACTATGAATTGTTTCTATGTGAATTTAGTTATTGAATCTTGTTTTGTTCATGCCTATGGTAGTATCTTTAGGTTTAATTGTGATACATGATTCATGACCTTGAAAGGGGTAAATTGCTAGGGTTTGTACATATTTATGGAAGTTGTGTATAACCTATTGATTCACTTAGAAAGTAAATCTCCTATGACTAATACGTAAAGTATGGTATTGTTGAAAGCTTGTTCTTCCCTTACCCTTATATTGATGATGCATGAATAGTCTAGGATGATGATGATGTATTGTGTTAATTGATTGAAATTCTATTTCTCATGAAAACACCATGAATCTAATGTGAAAGTCCTACTCACACATTAATGTTGATTCTAAGGTTGAAAGTACATTCCCACCTTTAATGAATCTATGACCTACTTTGATGGATTGTATTGAATGAGGGATAGATCATTCCTTCACAAATGCAAATGCAATTCAAGACTTAATCATGTATAATTTGGGAAATAATGCTTAGCATCGAGTGGATATGGACAATGAGGTAAAGGCCCTCCCGCCAATGCAATAGTGAGGGTCATCCAAAGTGAACTCATGAGATGGAAGCCCCTCCGCCAATGCAATAGGGCGGGTTTCTAGAAGCAATCTCCCTATCTCGTAAGTATGTGCCAACATAGGACTTAGCTAGTGGATCCAACTAGATGCTAATACATTTAGTCCTACCTTAGGCAAGTAGGACACCTTCTTTCGGTGTGGGGTTACATGACACCGGATTCCATGTAGCTCACATGGTCTATGTCGATTATGGCTATTCTTCCCTAAATGAAAGATAATGAATGAGACATGAACTACACTATAACTTCTTGGTGAGTTTACTTAGTAGGAGTGGGGGTATGGGACTTCACTCCCACATTGCACAAGTAGACTTAGTGGGATGTTGTAGGATGGTTCCTTTATATTGTGATGAGATTCAAATGTATGCATGTGTATTGAATGGATAGTTGTTGTGAATGAATTCCCTTGTATTCAAGTAATGTACATGAAACTTTCTCTAGTTGTGATTAATGATTATGATGAGGTTTAAAGATGATGTGCATGACCAACGTAGCTTCAAGGGGGTGCTTATTAGGGTTGGTATTATGGGATTCCAACCATACATTGCACAAGTGTTCCTCAGGGGTTGCTAAGGGCTGATATTATCATGTAATGAGTGTAAGTGTGATTGTGGTTTTTATTGTATGTTGTAAATGCATGTTGGTTTTCAAACTTCATAAATGCATTCTTTCAAATGAAAATGTCCTTTTTATCATACTTAAGGATTGTATGCATGGTTTCATACTTAGTACATATTATGTGCTAACCCCTTCTATCTTCTACATCTTAATGAGTGTAGGTTCCGACTAGGTGACTTTCACTCTCCTTTGAAGAAGACTTGGATTTTCTTTTCTCCAAGTTGTGGTGAGTCCTCAAGTTCAAGGACATGATTTCCTATTTCATAGTTCATTTTGTATCTCGTGTATTGAGACTTTTGTCGATGTAAAGTGGGCTAAGTCCCAAACTTTGTATTCCTATGTTTTAGATGGTGTATGAGACAAAGTCTAGATTTCCTATTACTTTTTTTTTATGAAAAGTGAAGTTGAACTTCGATTGTAAAGTTTTAAATTTTCCGCATTATTTTCTATGTCTTATGTAATGATGATGCTAGAGGCTTGTATGAGACCTCTTCGGGGTCAAGTACGCCATGTTACGTCTAGGGGGTACTCCCGGTCGTGACATATTCCCGACACTTCCTTGCAACCATTTTATTTGCTTGTAACCGTTTATGTTTAGAAGGTTTTCTCTTTGTAATGAACTACGTCTGACCTGAATTCTCAAGAATGAGATACGTAGGCGGCCTGTGCCGGCCTTAATCACCCCCTTTATCCCTTTTAATGTATTTTTGTTTGTACTTGAACTACGTTCGACCTGAATTCTCAAGAAAGAGATATGTAGGTGGCCTATGTCGGCCTTGGTCGTTTCCTTATTAAAATTTCTGATTTTTGTTAATCCTCGAAGGGGGAACTACGTTTGACCTGATT
>JAJOOS010036288.1:0-19773 GCA_029582725.1 Solanum chiquidenum | reverse complement strand
TGATGAGTTGAAGTTGATGTCACCTTGAATAAGTGCACATTGTGAATAGTGTATTCTGAGTTGTGCATTATTGTAATGTTTCATGCATGATTGGGCTGCTAGTCTTGAGCCTTTAATTCCAAAAAGTGTTTACAGTGTCATTCAAAGACGAATGTTCCCAAATGGGGGATAATGTAACACCCCGTAATTTAGTGAGTTGAACTACTGAGTTCTAGAGCCTTTGGTAAGAGTTTTGGAGTGTCGTATCAGGGTTAAAACTTGTAAAAATTGTTCCCATACTTAGAATAGGGGTTTAGGGGTTAAACGTCCGGGTACGACTCCCCAAGGACCACCCATGGGGTCCTTGAGGAGGACCCCAAAACAGTCCCTAAATCTAGAAAAATTTGGTGAACCACGGATTGCCAACCACGGACAGTAGACCTGACCACGCCCCGTAGGTCATGGGTGTAGGTCAAGGCCTATTGAGACCTGCCAAGACAATCCTCAGGTGCAAAGAACGACACCACAGGACAGCCAGTAGACCCTTCCACGGTCCATGGATGGGTGGGCGTGGATGCTGCTAGTTTTTAAGATTTTTAGTCTTAGTTAGGTGTTTGGATATTAATTAAGGGTTAAGGGAGGTTGGTTATTTAGTTAATTAATCACCTATATAAGCTAATAAGACCCTAAACTAGGTCATTAATGCATTATAACCCAATACCCCAAATCAAAACCCAACTACTCTTCTCTCCAAAAATCTTCTCTCTAGAACCTCCATTGAAGACCAAAGAAAGAGATCACGGAAAGCTTGAAGTACGGAGATTTTCAATACGAATTTGGAAGGATACTACATCTAAGGTATGGGAGTTCTTAATCCTCGGGAAGCTATCACCAAAGGAGCCCTTTCAAAAGCTTTTAACTCAATTCTAGAAAACTCAATTAGCTAGGGTTTCAACTCAACTCCATGGATTCCTTTTAAAGTGTATTTTAAAGGTTGAATTATGTTTTTTTATGAATGTATGATTGATTTTTATATGATTTTATCTCTAAATCCTTCAATAATGGATGAGACCCCCAATCCTAGCTATGGTTCTTCTTTACATTATGTGATGGCTTTGCAAGTTGGTCCAATTGATTGGATGTGAGTTAATTATGATGTAATTGCATGATATATGTATGATTCTACATGTATACTTGATTAACCTAAGATTTCTAAGGTGAATTGATATAGTCTAGGGTTGTGCCATGAAAGAGGCTAGTCGAGGGTTTAAATATGATCCTCCAAGAGTGATAAATTTCTTCATGTAATGCCTTAGATTAGATCACCTTGACTTGAATTGGTTTAGGGTAATGCTTCTAAAAATGAATTGACTTGATTATGATATAATATGCATGTTTATGGAGTATAAAGTGTCAATCATGTTGTGACTAGGGTATTGATGAGTTGTTGGTTCATGGTATTCCCTTATCTAATGTTCTAATGCTATATGTTTGGGATGAGTTGATCCATAAGACCTTGAAGGGCATATTATGAAGGTTTGTGCATGTTGACAAGAATTGTGTGTGAACTTATGATTTACTTCCAAAGTGAAGGTCCTATGACTATTATGTAAATTGTGGTATTGTTGAAAGGTCATTCTTCCCTTGCCATTACACTTGATTATGTATGAATTGTCTAGGATGATGATAATTTTTTTGTTGCGTCATTGCATTGACAATTACACACACACACACTCCATGCATAAACATGATCATGATGTATCAATGATGTTAATTGAAAGTATAGTTCTCATATGCACCTTTACACAATATTATGCATGAAATATACATGACCATGATGATCCTATTGTGTTGATTGAAAGTTCGTTCTCATGAGAATACATGATCTTGGTGTGAAAGTTATTCTCACATACTAATTATTATTCTAAGCTTGAAAGTACATTCTCACTTTAATTAATCTATGAGCTATTTTATGAGTTGTATTGAATAAAGGGTAGAGCACTCCTTCACACATGTAAATAGAATTCAAGATTAATTATGTATAATTTGGGAAATATTACTTAGCACCGAGTGGATATGGAAAATGAGGAAAAGGACATTCTGTCAATGCAATAGGATGGGCCATCTAAAGAGAACTCATGAGATGGAAGCCCCTCTGCCAATGCAATAGGGCGGAATTCTAGAAGCAATCTCCCTATTCCATAACTATGTGCCCACATAGGACTTAGCTAGTGGATCCACCTAAAAGCTAACACATTTAGTTCTACCTTAGGAAAGTAGGACATCTTCTTTCAGTGTGATGTTGGTTATGGCTACCTTTCCCTATATAATAAAGATAATGAATGAGACATGAACTATACTATGACTTCTTTGTGAGTTTTACTTAGTAGGAGTGTGGGTATGGGACATCACTTCTACATTGCACAAGTAAACTTAGTAGGATGTCATGGGATGGTTCCTTTATATTATGATGAGATTTGAATATATGCATGTATGTTGAATAGATAGTTGTTATGAATGACTTTCGTTATAATTCAAGTAATGTACATGACTATTTCCTTATTTATGGCTATTGCTTATGATGAGGTCTAAGGATGATATGACTAAAGTAGCTTCAAAGGAGTACTTATTAGGGTTGGTATTATGGGATGCCAACCATACACTGCACAAGTGTTTCTTAGCTGTTTCTTTTGTGATGATTACTTTATGATGAGATGATCTTGGTATTTCACTTTGTATTGTGTTATGATTGGAGGATATGTATTGTGAAGACTGGGATATGTATTCTGTTGATGTTGGAGACTATGCTTGTTATTATAATGATATGTTATGATGAAATGTATGTGAGTGGCCTTATGGGTTGCATTCTCCAACTATTTCGAAGATGATGTTAAAAAAATGGCATATATCATGATTTCAAATGAAATGTCCCTTTTTATGCAAGTTTTAAGGTTGTTGTGCATGGCTTCCATACTTAGTACTTTTTGTGCTAACCCCATCTTTCTACATTTTCTATAAGTGTAGGCTTTGGAGATATTGGATTCCATTCTCGTGGCTAGATTCATAGGAAATCAAGAAGAAGAAGATTGGTGAGTCCTCATTGTATTCGAGGGCTTGACCGTATGTCCTTTATTGTCTTTCTTTTATGTATTAGACTTTGGTTGTAAGGGCTATGTCCCTAAGATTGTATTTCAAGAGTTTTATTCCAAGTATAATAGATGGTTTGACACATAATGTCATACATTCTCTTTCATTTTATAAGAGACTTCGATTGTAAAGAAAAGTTTTAAATTTCACACTATTTTCCTATGCTATTTTGTTCAAGTTATGCTATGAGAGGCTTGTATGCGACCCCTTCGGGGTCAAGTATGTTGTGTTACGTCTAGGGGGTACCCCAGGGTCGTGACAAATGTAATCCACTCCGAACACAATT
Organism: Solanum chiquidenum; assembly: GCA_029582725.1. Lineage (NCBI taxonomy): Eukaryota > Viridiplantae > Streptophyta > Magnoliopsida > Solanales > Solanaceae > Solanum > Solanum chiquidenum. The sequence continues at coordinate 16,361 of JAJOOS010036288.1, read as the reverse complement.
CCAACGAATAAAACATGGTACAAATGCAAAAATATAGGGAACTAAAGTGAGGGTGTGAGTTTTGGACTATTAAAAGTTAGGGAAAGTGAAAGAGTTTGAATGTTTAAACCTTTGTCCTTTAAAAAACGTTCAGTTCTCGCCCATTTGGTGAATTTGGCATGCTCGCCGACCCACTCGGCAACACGTCGAGTGGTCACTTACCCCACCGAGTTCTACAGGACCTCCAGTTAATATGGGGGTCCAAACAGCGGACTTGATCATGATCGCCAACCTGGTCGGTGATTCGCCAAGTTGCTCCTGGGGCACCGAGTTTTACAGACTCCAATTTAAAATTGTCTTTAAGTCCAACGGCGGTCTAGGTCGGGATCGCCGACCTCTTTGGCAATGCACCGACTGAACTTTTATCTCTCCAACCTTCACTCTTCAAACACTTTCCATACTTCGACCTGCACAATCAACACACCATTATTTCTTAAAGCAAAAATAAAGCGATAAACACTTCGGTTGCCTCCCAAGGAGTGCCTTAGTTAACGTCGTGGAATGACGCAACTCCCCACTTAAGTTCCATTAGTGGGGTTTGCCTCATTTTCATAAGGAAACCCCTCCTTTGGTTCTGGGTAGAGATCATTCAACACTTGGACAATTTGGGACCCTAGTAGCTGAATGATCATGGAATGAGAGGATGTCATCTAATTCAACATCAAGACATTCTCTCTTATCTCCTCCAACACTCTGTCGTGTTCTTCGACTTTGTGTAGAATGAGTAAGATGACCTCTTCAAGTTGCCCACCCTCTTGCTTCTTCATCTTTCGACGCTCGTGACTGGGGATGTACCTGTCCTTCTTCTTGGACACTACCTCTAATTCCATGACTTTCTTGGCCAAGACATCCAGTTGAGTCAATAATGTGACCAATTCTTAGTCTTTTTCTTTCTCCTTGTTGGTCTTGGCCATGTTATTAAGGAGTTGGACTGCAGTTTCATAGGAATGTTGCATCAAGTAGCCCGAAGAGAGTTGGTCAGCCATGATTCTATTTTCGAGGTCAAGACCTCGGTAGAAACATTCCAGAAGCATCTTATCTGGAATTTCATGAGTTGGGCATTGCTGCAATAGGGACTTAAACCTTTGCCACAACTCATAAATGGATTCACCCTCCAATTGTTTGAAATTTAGGATGTTATCCCTAAAAATCATCAATTTCATAGGAGGGTGATCCATTGGATTACTGTTGCTACCAAACATGCTCTAATTCTCTACTCAAAACAGCAACACACAAACCAAAACTAAAAATTAAGTAAGTTCGACTATAACTAACAAGAACAAAATCCAACTGAACTAAGAATTCTTAAGTAATCCACTCACCGAGAGCGGTGCCATTTTGATTAATAATGTTTCAAGACACTTCATCCAATACTAAGCGTCAACGATCGTTAGTTAGTAATATAACTCAACTAAGTGAGTTGGGGTCGAGTCCCAATAGAGTGGTACGTATTTGAGAATCAATAGAAAAGCATGGATATGCTCAGGTCAATCTTAGGTAAAAAACATTTACGAATAAAAGCATGGTTCAAGTTTGGGTTGACACAAGTGTCAAATAAGAGGGGGAGTTTGGAGTTCAACTATCAGCTACAACAACAAATAACACGAAAATAACAAATATGGAGACGGGTTCTTAGGACGTGATTAGATTATGGGCTAAGGTAGGCAAATGGGTGATTGAAATTAATAGTGAATAGATGTAAATTAGTGAATAAGCTAGACTTTAGATTAAGCCACAATTACTGAATGAAATCACTTCTAAACAATATTTACACTATCAATGTACAATCCCCTCCAGCTAAATCAACTCATAATCACATAATCACACCCCAAGAATTGGGGTTTTAGCTACACATCATATATAGGTAAAAATCATTATGAAATTGTGTTTCCATCACCTGGGTATGATTAATATTATCTTTACAAAGGTCTACGATGAAGAATCTTCAACACCCACTTTGAAGTTCTCAGAAATGGATATTTTTAAACCTTCAAAGCTAATGAAATATTGTCTCCAAACTCATTTCTAAGCTTTCAAACTTGAAAACTAACAATAATGAAAACTAGATAAAAATCTGATACTAGATTAAAAATTCAAACATGTATTTATAGTCGCCAAAAATGTACTGCGAAGGACCATTCGGCGCAATAAGTTGGGATCACTGATCCACTCGGCGATCCGTCCTTTGGTCAGTTCCATTGCCTTTTTGCTTTGGCCTTCAGCAACTTCAAGTTCTGTAACTTTGGGCGATATAGCACTGCATCGCGGAATCGTTTGGCGACTCGCCGATTTCCCCTTTCTATCACCGACTTGATTTTCTCCTTCAGGGCTTCGCACACTGGAACATTAAGTGAGACCATGGCCATTTGGCGACTCGCCCAATGGTTTAGGCGATCTTCAGGCCTTATTTTCTTTGCTCTTTCAGCTGCCTTGTTCTTTTTTGCTCATTAGTGTCCATGCTTTGTTCCTCGATCCAAATACGTAAAAATCAAGGATTTACATCAGTTATTGACACAAAATATACATTAAAGGACAGTAAATCTATTAAAATAAAGCCCTAAATGAGTCCAAATTGTGAACTCATCACTCGCCAAAGTAACTCGCCGAGTTGGCCTTCAGCTAGCCCAAAGTTCAAAAGTACCATCCCTTGGACAAGACCAATTTTGCGAGCAAATTGGTGTTTAGGCAACACACCGAATAGATCGGTGAGGCTGATTTCAATCACCTAAAGTTACAGAACAATTTCGATGAAAAAAGCATTCCAAAAAGGCGAGAAAAGGAGCACTTGGCACACACCGACCAGGTTACCGTAGCCCGACTTACTTCGCCGAGTGACTCTAATGCTGAAATTTTGGGAACGTATAAATGAAATTTTCAAAAGAATAAAAGGAGTTCCCACATTGTCCACTTCTGGATTTTTTATGTTGAACATTCTAAAAGATTGTTTTCAAATTTTTTGAGTAGAGATTTAGGGTTTGTTAGATTTTTAGCTCAATTTGATCATTTGGAGACTTGTGGATTGTTGCCCAACATGATGGAAAACTTTGTTGGTAACGATTTCTCGTTCTTTATTATGTTTTGCTAAAAAACCCATTCTTGGGGTGTGAATATGTAGTTTAATGCATTAATTACCTAATGGGTGTTGTTTTTTACTTATTTTATTGTTGATTTGAAGTGGGTTCTTTAAATAGTTTGTGTTTTAATTGAGGAATTGAAGTTGCAAATGCAATTCTAGCTTAGTATTCTATACTTGATTGAGAAAAAAGTGTTAGAGTTAAATTCTGAGTTGATGATTGTAGTGATTGTGATGTTACAAATTTAGCTTGGGAAAGTGGGTATGAATGCAATCTTACAAATCTAGCTTGAAAAAGTTGATTGATTAAGGTAATGGGTTGTTAATATGCGTTGTTCTTGTTGAGGTTCGAAAGAACTCACTTGATTCGCAATACTTTATTGAGAAATTGCTATTGAAACCAAAACCTAGCCTACACAACGGGATTCAATGACTTTATGTAATAAATAATCACCCATTACGTGAAATTAGCATTCAATTTATGACACCTCCAAGAAACATGTAACACCCCGAATTCGAAAAAGGGTAATAAGGAAAACTTCAGGAAGTTGTAGGTGCAATCTACGGAGGCCAACCATGTCCCGTGGGTAGGACCTCGAACCGTAGTGTGGTCCGTGGACTGGTCACCCAAAAATCTTCAGAGGCCATGAAACCACGACCTGACCAACGGACCGTTGTTCAGACCATGGTTCATGGTTGGGGCCCCATGGTTCATTGGACCAAAAAGAGGTTTCTGACCATGAATTATAGTCGTGTAGGATGGACCGTTGTCCTAACCATAGTCCGTCGTCGTGACCATGGATGGTAGGTCGAGAGTTAAGTTCAAGGGTAGTTGGGTTTTTGCCTAATTAATTCATCTCTTTACTACATCGTTTGACCCTTCACTAAGACCCCTATATAAGTATTTTAACCCCCAAATTTTGAAATAGAAATCATTCTCTTCAAATTCCCCAAAAAGAAGAACTCTCAAATAATTCTCTCTCTTGAAAGTTTGAAGAAGAAGGATTCAACCTAGGGTTTCAAGTCAAGTATCAATTCCTTCATTGAAGATAAGCAATTGTCTTCAAGGTATGATAGTTTTCATCCATGGATTTCTTCCATTCATGGAGTTCCCAAATTCCTCTATTTACAAAGTTAGAAATCCCCAATTGAGTTAGGGTTTTCTTCAATTGTCATGGGTTCTCTTGATTATTGATTTAAATAATTTAACTATGATCTCTTATGCATGAATGTTGAAATATTATGATTTTATGATGATTTCCCCTATGAACCCGTGTACTCTCCGTGTTTTCAAGTAATGAATCATATGATGTGGGATTTTGATTATAAAGGAAGAGTTTTATAAAATCAAGCATGTATTGATAGACTTACATGAATTTCTGATGAAATCCACATCTAACCCATGTTTTCTAAATGTTGATGATTGAAGTGGGTTTGAACCTTGAAGGGTAAATTACGGAGTTATGCATGTTCTTATGAAATCTATGCAAATGTTTTAAGGATTCTTTGAGAGTAAAGTATCAATGATGATGGTGTTGTTGTGTTGTTGTGATGATTGTTCTCATATTCACATGAAAGCATGAGGTGAAAGGTTTTATCACATAATAAAGGGTTCTAAGGTTGAAATATATTTTCACCTAATTGAATTAAAATTAAGAGCTATCCTAATGACTTAGCTTGGATAGTTTATTGTATGTTACCTTTCCATGGATTGCAACTTAGCTTGGATTGGCAAGATGACGTGTCTTTCCATTGATAATAATAACAAGTAAGAAATGACTATTCCGAGGGATTCATGCTTTGCACCAAGAGGATATTGAGATGAAAACTCTCCCATTAGTAGAGGTTGGATTTCTAGTAACAATCTCCTTATCCCTTACCTATGTGCCCCCATAGGACGACTGTCTATATAGACATTAGCTAATTTATCCGCCTAAGCTAAAAGTTCATGGTCCTTACCTTCTCAAGTAGGATAACCATTTTCGGTGTGGGAGACACCGGGGGATCATGTTATAGCTCACATGGTCTCTATGCCGTTTATGGCTACCTTCCACATTAATAATGAACTAAGGTTACTTCAAGAAGTATCTCATATGTGTTCAAAGGTTTTAATGTTGTTAGCTTGTATTGACCATGTATTATGACTTATGTTTCTAACACTTTTATATCATGTTTTAGCTTGGGCAATTGCATGTCATGAAATGTCCTCTTTTAGCATGTTTTAAATGTTTGATGCATAGCTATTATACTTGATACATTATTCTATACTAACGCATACTCTTGCCTACATTTCCCCAAATGTAGGGTCCGACAGTCAGGTTTCTCAGTTTCATAGCTAGTGGTTGATTTTGAGGTTCCCAAGCTTTGGTGAGTCCTTATGCTTCGAGGACGGACTTTCATTGTTCTTAGTTTCCTTATTGTATTTTAGTTTTTGACATGATGTATGGGCTAGACCCAATCTCATTCTATTGTATTAGATTGTTATTGAATCTAGTGTTTTAGACTTCCACTTTTTGTTTATAAAACTATTGGACATGAAATGTTGTTTTACTTCTATTATTCTATTTCTTATGTTATGAATGCTAAGTGGCTTGTATGAGGTTTCTCGGGGTCCTATATGCCATGTTACATCTAGGGGGTACTCTTGGGTCGTGAAAAACTAGGTAATCAAAGCACAGGGTTTAGAATGGTCCTTGGATGTCTCATAAGCCACGTCAAGTAGAGTCTTGTTCATGAGTGTGAAGCGCACCACATTTATGAATGAGAGACTACAAGATGTTTAGGGAACTCCACTTCTTTCATTACTCTAAAGTGGTGCGATAGTGTTTAAATCTATAAGGTCTCTCTCTTAATCCTTATCCAATGTTTTACAATATATGGCTACTCAGAGAGCTTATGCTAGAAGGAATATGAGGGAGAATGTGGAATAAGAAGCTCCTCCCCAATCTTCTCAAGTTTCGGTCTATCCTTTGGCTGAACAAGTGATTAATGTGGAGTTTAGGGATGTTCTTCTAGTGTTGACTCAAGTTGTGATGGCCCAGGCCAATAGGTAGGTTGCAGTTCCCGTGAACAGAAATGTGGGTATGGCGGCCTCTAGACTGAGGGACGTCACTAGGATGAATCCCACAAAGTTTCATGTGCTTGAGGTTGAGGAAGATCCTTAAGAGTTCATTGATGACGTCTATAAGGTCTTGATGATCATGGGACTGACGCCAGTGGAGAAGGAGGAGTTGGCCACTTATCAACTAAAAGGTGTTGCTCAAACATAGTTCAACCAATGAAAAGAAAGGAAACTGGAAGATGTGGGTCCTCTTGATTGGGAGAAGTTTAAGTCTGCTTTTCTTGGCAGGTACTTTCCCTTTGAGTTGAGGGAAGAAAAGGTGCTTGAGTTTATCAACCTTCGTCAAGGAAGTATGAGTGTGAAGGAAGATTCTTTGAAGTTCATACAATTGTCTAGATATGTTCCAACAATAGTTGTTGATTCAAGGGCAAGGATGAGTAAGTTCGTCTTGGGTGTGTTCGAAATGGTGGTTAGAGAGTGTCGTGCCGCCATGCCCATTAATGAGATTGACACCGATCATCTCATGGTTCATGCACAACAGATTGAAGAGGAGAAACTCAAGGAAAAGTTTAGGGAGATAAAGAGGGCTAAAATCGGTGATGGTAATTTCTCTGCGTCAAGGTTCGATGGACATGGTCGTCCTAGATTTCAAAAAAAGTTTTCCGTTCAAGGATCCTCCAATGTTGTAACACGCCGTTTCCTAGTAGGTTAACTAGGGCTAAGTGATAAGGCAACAAGACAAGGGAAAGGGGCAAGAGCTAAGGGAAAGGGGCCAAGGCTGCCCTATGTTTCCCAAGGCACTGTCCATGACAATGTGAGCCTTCAGCGCTCATGGTGGATACCACGGCCTGTGGTTCCACCCGTGGTGGTGAGGCATTAGCTCCCCATGACTTCCCCAAGTTGGCCTCGTGCACACTTGCCAACTCATGGCTCGTGATGGCTTAGACGGCTCGTTGGAGAGGTCATAGTCTTGCCTTGGATTATGGGGCTTTAGGGTGGAGTGGCTTAGAAACTGGTCAGGGGACCATGGACACCATGAAGGGCTGTGTGACCTTTGACGGGCCGTGGTGCCTCAGGTGAAGAGTGAGGCAGACCACTGAAGCAAAGGGTTGTGTGGTCTTTTCCGGTTTTAATCAAACTTAAGTGAGGTATTTTTGCCTAAGCGCAGGGTCACTATATAAGTCATTTTAACTCTAGAACTCACCAAATGAAGTCATATTTTCCAAAATCCAAATAAATCCCAAAGTTCATCCTCTCCAAAAAATATTTCTCTCTCTAGAAACTTGAGGAAGAAGAAGAAGAAGGAGATTCAAGCTAGGGTTCCAGAGCAAGCTTTTGTACATCAACTTCATTGGGCTCCGTTGTTAAGGTATGGTAGTTTTCATCCATGGATTGCTTTCATCCATGGAGTCCTCTCAAAATCACAAATTTAAAAAGATAGAAATCCCCAATTGTTAGGGTTTGATTCAAAAGTCATGGGTTCCTTTAAAACTTGATTCTAATGGTTGAATTATGTTATATTAAGCATGAATTGATGATTTCCTATGGTCTATATGATGATTCCCCAAGAACCCATGTAATTCCCATATTTCTCAAAGTTTATGATATGATGTGGATCTTTGTTGATGAAAGAGGAGTTTATAAATTAAAGCATGAGGTGATAGAATCACTTGAATTATAATGATAACCATGTCAAATGCTTGAATTATAGATGTGATGATTGAAACAAAGTTTTGAACCTCAAGGAGGTAAAGTATGAGATTATACATTTTCTATGAAATCTATCCAATTGTATTAATGATGCTTTGAGAGTAAAGTATCCATGTTGTTGTTGTTGTTGTGTTGTTGAAAGGAAATTATGATAAACACACCTATGCATGAGTAATGAAGGTTCGAAGGTTGAAAGGTTTTATCACCTAATTGAATCTAAAAGCAAGTAATCATGGATGGTGAAAGGTTTTATCACCTAATTGAATCTAAAAGCAAGTAATCATGGATGGTGAAAGGTTTTCTCACGCATGATCTAAAAGAGTTATTCTAATGATGTACCTTGAATCGGTAAGCCAATGGAACCCTTTCATGAGGAACTAATGAGCTATTCTAGTGATATACCTTGAATCTGTAGGCGAAGGGCGCCCTTTCATGAGTAATGGATATTGTATGAGATGGAAGGCCGAGTTTCTAGTAACAATCTTCTTATTCCATAAACTATGTGCCCTCATAGGTTATTAGCTAGTGAATCCACCTAAGCTATGATTTACCGTATCTACCTTAGGTATGTAGACCAACCCTTTTCGGTGAGGGAGTCACAGGATTCCATGTTAAGTTCACATGGTCTCATGTCGGTTAAGGCATGTTCCCCACAATAACAAGATGTTTAATTTTGAACTAAGGCTTGCTTAGAGAGGCATCCCGTAGTGTTCAAGAAATCATGAACTAATACATGCTTAAAGAATTATCCCGTAAGTCTTCCAAGAATTTCAAGATAAGGCTAGCTTGCATTCAAGATGATGTTTTGAGTTATGTTTTCAAACTATCTCCATGATGATGTTTAAAATTGATAAAGTGCATGCTTTCAAATGAAATGTACCTTTTTGCATGTTTTAAGTGTTTTTCTGCATGGCTATCATACTTATTGCATTTTTGTAATAACGTCTACGTTTGCCTATATTTTTCCCTTGTGTAGCGTTCGGTTCTCAATGTGGTAATTCTCATGGCTGGAGCTTGTATTTGATTGTGTTCCCTAGCTTGGTGAGTCTTCATGGTTCAAGGACGGACTTTTATGTTTTAGTTTCTTTCATGTACTTTCCCTTTTGGACATGTTGTATAGACTAGGCCCTATATCATTCAATATTATAATAGATGGTTATAATGAGACAAGATGTCTAGACTTCCGCTTTCCTTTATAAAAATATTTGAGACTTGAATGTGTTTTCTCTCATTGTTCTATTTACTTATGTTATGAGGAATAAGAGGCTTGTGTGGAGTCCTTCGGGATTCTATACGCTGTGTTACAGCTAGGTGGTTCCCCTGGGTCATGACAAACTTGGTAATCAGAGCACAAGGTTTAGAATGATTCTAGGATTATTTCTCATAATCCACGTCTAGTAGAGTCTTATTCATGAGTGTGAAGCACACCATATTTATGAATGAGAAGCTATAAGATGTTTCAGCAATTTTACTTCTTTCATTACTCTTAAGTCGTGTGATAGAGTTTAACTCTATATGGTCTTTCTCCTAATCCTTACCTGATGGTCTACAGGATATGACTACTCGAAGGGCTTTTGCTATAAATAATGAGGAATACAATGTGAATCAAGGAGCTCCTCAAGCTCGGTCAATCTTTTGGTTGAGAATGTAACAAATGTGGAGGTTAGGTTGACTTTCCAAATGTTGGATCAAGCCTTGATGGCACAAGCCAATAGAGATGTGATTGCTCCTATGAACCTTAATGTTAATTAAGCCGCTTCAAGAGTGAGGGACTTTGCATGGATGAACCCTCCGGAGTTCTATGGGTCCAAAGTTGAGGAAGATCCTCAAGAATTTATCGACGAGGTCTATAAGGTACTTGCTATTATGGGGGTGACTCCAATAAAGAAGGCGGAGTTGGACGTTTATCAATTGAAATGTGTTTCTCAAGTGTGGTATAATCAATGGAAGGAACAAAGGCTGGTGGGAGCAAGTCCCGTAGAGTGGGAGATGTTTAAATATGTGTTTCTTTATAGGTTCTTTCCCCTTGAGATGAGGGAAGCAAAGTTGCAAGAGTTCATTAAACTTCATCAAGGAAGTATGAGTGTGAGGGAGTATGCTCTAAAGTTCACCCAACTATCCAAGTACACTCCAACTATGGTGGCAGATTCTAGGGCTAAGATGAGTAAGTTTGTGACGGACGTCTCCGTCATGGTAGAAAAGAATGTCGAATGGCAAATCTTATCCATGATATGGATATCTCACATCTTATAATGCATGCCAAATAAATAAAGGAATCAAAACTCAAGGAAAAGAATAAGGAGGTAAAGAGGGTTAGGACCGGTGATGGGAACTTCTCCAATGCGAGGTCCGATGGACAAGTTCGGCCAAGGTTTAGAGAAAGGTTTTCCAAACAAGGGTCCTCCAATGCTCTTTCTAAGTTCACTAGAGATAGGGTGACTAACCTCAAGCATCAAAGAGGTAATGGTATTGGATCTTTATTTTCTAGGCCTAATTGTACCAAGTGCAGAAGGAGGCACAATGGTAAGTGTCTACGCGACATGGATTATATGGTTGTTGTAAGAGTGGTCACAAAATGAGAGATTGCCCAATGCTTACTGTTAAGGTAAGAGAGGGCAAACAAGCTCCTCCTCGTGGTTCAAATTCCAATGCTCCCAACCAAATCCACTTCTATGCTCTCCAAAATTGTGTTGAACAAAAGAACTCTCCGAACGTGGTCACTAGCAAGTTAAAAGTTTTCTATATAGTTGTGTATGCTTTGTTAGACCCTGGTGCTAATTTGTCTTTTGTGACGCCATATATGGCAATGATATTTGATGTGCTCCCTGATGTGTTGTTAGAATATTTTTCTGTCTCTACTCCTGTTGGTGATTCAATGGTGGCTAAGAGGGTTTATAGAAAATGCCCCATTTCCTATCCCATTAAGTTGCTCTTGTTGATTGTGTAGATCTTGACATGTTAGATTTCGATGTTATACTTTGTATTGATTGGCTGCACTCTTGCTATGCATTGATTGATTGTAGAACTTGTGTGGTAAAGTTTCAGTTCCCAACTGAGCCTATCCTTTAGTGGAAGGGGGAAATTATATGTCTAAGAGTCAGTTCATTTCATGTCTTAAAGCTAGAAATATAATCTCTATGGGTTGCATTTACCATCTTGTTTGGGTGAGGGATGTAGATTCAGAAACCCCTACTCTTGAGTTGGTCCTCGTTGTAAATGAATTTCCAGAAGTGTTCCCAGATGATCTACTCGGTATTCTTCCCGAGCGGAAAATAGACTTCGATATTGACCTTCTCCTAGATACACAACCTATGTCAATTCCTCCTTATATAATGGCCCCGACTGAATTAAAGGAGTTGAAGGAACAATTGAAGGACTTGTTGGATAAGGGCTTCATCCAACCGAGTATCTCACATTAGGGTGCTCCCATATTGTTTGTTAGAAAGAAAGATGGGTTTCTTTGTATTTGCATCAATTATTGTCAGTTGAACAAAGTGACCATTAAGAACAAGTATCCTCTTCCAGGGAGAGATTATTTGTTTGACCAACTACAAGGGGTAAGTTATTTCTCAAAAATTAACCTTAGGTCGGGTTATCACCAATTAAGGGTGAGAGGTGAAAATATTCCAAAGACAACTTTTAGAACCTAGTATGGTCATTATGAGATTTTGGTAATATCATTTGGGTTGACTAATGCTCCGGTGGCATTTATGTACTTGATGAATAGGGTGTTTAGACAATACCTTGACATGTTTGTGATTGTGTTCATGGATGACATTTTAATTTATTCAAGGAGTGAGGGTAAGTATGTTGACAATTTGAGAATCGTATTGCAAGTTTTTAAGGACCGTCAACTTTTCGCAAAGTTTAGCAAGTGTGAAATTTGGTCAAGGTCCGTAACATTCCTTGTGCATTTTCTGTCAAGTAAGGGTATTGAGCTTGATCCTAAGAATATGGATGCGGTGAAGAGTTGGTCGAGACCTCTTACTCGTTTAGACATTAGAACCTTTTTGGGTTTGGCTAGTTAATATAGAAGGTTTGTTGAGGGATTTTCTTCCGTTGCCTCTCCGATGACGGCTTTGACTCAATAGAAGGCTAAGTTCATTTGGTCGGAAGCTTGTGAGAAAAGGTTCCAAGAGTTGAACGATAAACTTACTTCTGCTCCAGTGTTATCTTTACTGGAAGGTACAAATGGCTTTGTTGTATATTGTGATGCCTCTAGAGTTGGGTTGGGATGTGTGCTTATGCAAAATGGTAAAGTGATTGCCTATGCTTCAAGGTAACTTAAAGTCCGTGAGAAGAATTATCTGACCCATGACCTTGAATTAGTGGCGGTCGGTTTTTTCTTAAAGATTTGGAGGCATTATTTATATGGGGTTCATGTTGATGTGTTTACCGATCACAAGAGTTTACAACACATGTTTAGTCAAAAGGATTTGAATCTCTCCAAAGAAGGTGGCTTGAATTATTGAAGGATTATGACATGAGTGTTCTTTATCACCCCGGCAAGTCCAATGTGGTAGCGGATGCTCTTAGTCAATTTTCTATGGGTAGTGTTGCTCATATCGAAGATGATAAGAAAGAGTTGGTTCGAGATGTTCATAGGTTGGCCCGGTTCTGTTTTCAATTGGTGGACTCCACCAAGGGTGGATTTATGGTTCACAATGGGGAAGAATCATCTTTTGTGGTGGATATGAAATCTAAGCAAGGCCTTGATCCCATTCTAGTTAAGTTGAAAGAGGTGGTACTTAAGAAACCCTTTGAGGCTTTCTCTCAAGGGGGACACAGTGTACTTAGATACCAATGTCGTTTGTGTGTTCCTAATGTTGATGACTTGAGAGAGAAAAAAATTTCGGAAGCCCATAGTTCTCAGTATTTTATTCACCCGGGAGCCACCAAGATGTATCGTGACTTGTGGGAGGTCTATGGGTGGAATGGGATGAAGAAATATATCATGAAGTTTGTTGCTTAGTGTCCTAATTGTCAACAAGTTAAGGTTGAGCATTAAAGACCGTGAGGTTTATCCCATGATATAGGTATTCCTACTTGGAAGTGGGAAGAGGTGAATACGAACTTTATTGTTGGTTTGCCTCGCACCCGGAGACAACATGACTCTATTTGTGTTATTGTAGATCGGATGATAAAATTGGCACACTTTATTCAAGTCAAGGTTTCCTTTTAGGCAGACGTCTATGCCAAGTTGTACATAAGAGAGATGGTGAAGTTGCATGGAGTGCCTTTATCCATTATTTCCAATCGTGGCCCTCAATTCACTTCTCACTTTTGGAGGTCATTTCAAAAGGGTCTTGGCACCAAGGTTAAGCTCTATAGCACGACTTAAGAGTAATGAAAGAAGTGGAGTTTCCAAATCATTTTGTACCCTCTCATTCATAAATGTGGCAGGCTTCACACTTATGAGCACGACTCTACTAGACGTGGCATATGAGACATCCTAGGACCATTCTAAGCCTGGCTCTAATACCAAGTTTGTCACGAGTACCCCTAGATGTAACATGGCGTATAGATCCCCGAAGGACTCCATACAAGCCACTTAGCTCTCATAAAATAAGAAATAGAACAATAAGAGTAAAACAATAGTCCAAGTCCAAACCATTTTATAAAAGTAAGGTGGAAGTCTAATACATTTGATCATAGCCATCTAATACAATAGAATGAAATTGGTCCTAGTCCATACATCATGTCAAAGAGTGAAATACAAGAAAAGGAACTACAACAATGAAAATCCATCCTCGGAGAATGAGGAGTCACCAAAGCTCAAAATATCTCATGTCTACCTCTAGCCAAAATACTGATGACTTTGAATGTCGGACCCTACATTGGGGAAATGTAGGCAAGATTTTGTGTTAGTACAAACAATGTACCAAGTATGATAGGCATGCATAAAACATTTAAAACATGCTAAAAGGGACACTTCATTTCATGACATGCAATTGACCAAGCTAAAACATGATATAAAAGAGTTAGAAAACATAAGACACAACATCGTGGTCAATGCAAGCTAACATCATCTTTAAAACATTTGAACTCATATGTGATACTTCTTGCAGTAACCTTAGTTCATTATTAATGTGCAAGATTAGCCTTAACCGACATAGAGACCATGTGAGCAACAACATATTCCCCTGGTGTCTCCCACACAAAAAATGGTTGTCCTACTTGCCAAGGTAGAATCATGAACTTCTTGCTTACGTGGATCCGCTAGCCAATCAATCTATGGGGGCACATAGTTGGGGGATAAGAAGATTGATACTAGAAACCCGACCTCTACTCGGGAGAGCTTCAATCTCATGAGATTGCTTCTAGAAACCCAGTCTCTACTCGGGAGAGCTTCCATCTCATTATCAATATCTTCTCGCTGCTCGCTGTGAAGCATAAATCCCACAGAATAGTCATTTCTTACAGTACCACATTATTCATGGAAAGGTTCATCCTTGGATTACCAATCCAAGCTAGTTTCATTACGATACCTCTTAAATCTTTGAGTCAATTAGGTGAGAAAACCTTTCAACCTAAGAATCATTCCTATGTGAGAAAACCTTTTACAGCATGCTAGTTATGTATTTATGAGAATGTCCTTTCAACAACACAACAACATCATCACTGGTACTTTACTCTTAAAGCACCCTTAAAACATTCACATAGATTCCATAAGAAAATGCCTAAGTCCATAATTTACCTCTTGAGGTTCAAAACCCACTTTCAATCATCAATACTTAGAAAACATGAGTTAGATATGGATTTCAGCATAAATTCATGTACATCTTGCAATAAATGCTTAATTTCATAAAACTCTTCCTTGAAGATTAAAATCCCACATCACATGATCCATAACTTAAAAATATGGGGGTTACATGGGTTCATGGAGAAATCAACATAAAATCATCATATTTGATAAATTCATGCATAATGATCATAATTCAATCATTTAAATCACCATTGAAGAAAACCGATGAAAATTGAAGAAAATTCTAACTGAATTGGGGAATTCTGATCTCTGAAATAGAGGATTTTGGGAATCCATAGATGAAAACTATCATACCTCAAAGCTGAATGCTTAACTTCAATGGTGGAATTGAGGCTTGACCTTGATCCTAGCTTGAATCCTTTCTTCTTCTTCAAGTTTCTTGAGAGAGAAATATTTTGGGGAGGAAAAACTTTGATTTTGCTTTAGTTTACAGAAATAATGACTTTAATGGATGAGATTTGAGGTTAAAATAACTTATATAGGGGTCCTAGGCTTGGGTAAAATGACACAACTTTGATTTACTTAAAACCGTAAAAGACCCAAAAACCCCTGAACTGATAACTGTCAATTCACTCCCACGGGGGCACCACGGCCCATCAAGGGGCACACGCCCCGTAGTAGTGCCCGTGGTCCCTTGACCGGTGGCTAGGTTGACACCCCCTTTTCCCCAAAAAACCCAAGTCATGACCAGGCCCCTCCCACGGCCTGTGGTGGCCTTCATGAGCCATCTTGTGCCTTGTGGGAAGGGTCCTATTGTGGGCAGTGTATTCTAGCTACTGCCTAGCTTACCACGAGCAACACCACATGTTGTGGTCCTCACCATGAGGCGTCATGGTGGCCGTGGAAAGTTAGGTTGTGTTGGTGAAGGCTTGCCCAAGCCTCCCATTTTTTGCTCTTGCCCTCTCACTTATCCCTACCTTAGCCTACTAGATTCCGAGGTGTTAAAAGTATTAATCCTTTTTTCATAGAAATATGAACCCCATAGAACTTTGTCTTGATTGACTTTAGCTAGTAGATCCACCCAAGCTCTGACTCATTGTTCTTACCCTGGCAAGTAAGACACCCTTTTTTAGTGTGGGAGCATAACATTGAACTCTATATTGTAGATCATATGGTTTATATCGGTTAATAATATCTCCCATAAATGATTATAATATTTAGAATATTGCATGACCTTGTACTTGTTTTCAAAATTGGATAATCAGTTTCATGTTTTGTTTACTTGGTCATTGTATTATCATTTTTTTAGATTTATTATGTTATTATCTCATGTTTATGAATTTTCCCATATTCAATACATTCTGACTAGTGACCGCATACTTTCTACCTATATTGTTTCATAATATAGGTTCTGGCACACCTTATCCAGCTCGTGGTTAGTATGAAATTTGTCACGACCCGAGAGCACCCCCTAGTCGTAACACGGCGCATTCAACCTCTCGGAGGTCTTATACAAGCCTTTATCATATCATGAACATTAAAGCATATGAAAAATAGCGGAAAATTTAAAACTTTTCTTTACAATCGAAGACTATAAAATAAGAGAGTCTATGACACTATGTCTCAAACCATCTATAACATTAGATTTAAATCTCTTTTAATACAACTTAGGGAGCCCTTACATAATTATAAAGACATAAAGTAAAGACATAAGTGACCAAGGTGGGTTCGTCCTCGAAACTATGAGGACTCCCCAAGTCTTCATTCCCAAG
>JAJOOS010036287.1:0-18726 GCA_029582725.1 Solanum chiquidenum | reverse complement strand
GCCCTTTTTTTTTTTTTTTTTTTTTTCACCAATGCTTTGATACCATGTGAGAAATATAGGAAAAGAATATTATTGAATTGTTGTTCTAATAATTACATAGAGAACCCTATTTATAGACACTATATAATACAATTCCTTGCCAAATAGGAGACTATTAACTATTCCTAGTTTGTGTAGGATTGTGTTTTCCTATTCTATTCTAACACAGATTACCATAACAGTTTCTGTTCCATTCTCTTAATTCCTTTAAGCATTTTCAGCTTATCTGCGAAAATAAAATCTGTCTGACCCCGAATCTGGAATGAAATTCACTACCCATGTAGTGGCGGATGCAGGAATTCTATCAAGGGGGTTCAAATAAAAAAGATGTTGTTGCCTGGAATTGAACCTGTGACCCAAAGCTCACATAGGCGAAATCCTGAACCCCATAAACCGTTGAGCTACTCATTTTTTTCCGAGGGGGTTCGGATGAACCCCTTGGACACACTGTACATCTGCCCTGCACATGTACCAATTCCACGAAACCCTTTTCTTCCTATCACATGTTTTCAAATTTAAAATAAGACCTGTTATGTTGCCATTGTCCAGCTGAAAGAACACTATGTGTAAGGCTCTAAGAAATGCTTTGGCAAGACAGTGATGCAGATTGAGGTTGAGGAGCATCCAGTACAGGAGATAGAAGTTCATGGGAGGTGTACCTCAGGCTTGCAAGGTGATACATAGCTGTTAAGTCAGTTAAAAGATCATTAGTTAAATAGACAGTTTAGTCCTCTTTACTTTCTTAGCTCAAGTTATGTTATTTACACATTAGACCCCATAATTACTAGAAGGATCCCTATCCAGTCCTTTTACCTTTTTCTGCAGAATAGTACTTTATTATATCTTAAGGAGGAGCATGGTGAATCATCTAGGGTTGAGAATACTATATATTATAATGGTCTTTGTAATGGATTTCATCTATCAAATATACCCTAGCTGTAATTAGCTAATATTACTAACTTCGTATATTTCCTCTGCCATTGTAGTTGCTGTTCCATTGAATTTCCTGCTCTTTCCTATTCTGCATCATTCAGCTTGTCTGATGGAGCAGATCTGTCATCCCAGTCAGCCGAGAACAGACATCTATCCATCCGTGAAGCGGTGGTGGTGTTTTACTCCATGGACCAAGTGTTAGAGCCTTCGTGAAGTGGCGGATCAATTGATTCAAGTTCCTCTATGAACTCAGAAATTCTTTCATGCTGACTGTAATCCTCTGGTTGTGCTTGCGTTCATAAGGAAGTCTTGTGACATCGAAGTCACCTCACACCTCACACGATCAACAGATCATCTGATAAACCCCTTGCTGCTGATAGTTCAAGCCATACATTGCTTGTCTGCTTAAAGGAGCATAAACACCACAAAGTTTCCATTTTAAATCATTGTTAAGGCAGGTGAAGGAAATGGAAACAGAGTCAATTCCTTTCAGAAGTTCCTTGCCTGACAAACAACTCTTGTCCCATAGAACAATGATACCTCCTTGAGTTCCATCAGCCTCCAAAACTGCATAATCTACCCACTTCCGAATCAAAGACCTAAGGACTCTTCTTTTGTTTCTCCATTTAGACCCCTAACATTCCATGATATGAGCTTTCCTCATCTATAAGTAAAAGTCGGTATGTTCCTTTGCCTCTACTACTGGCATGGTCAAAATTCACGAGAATCTCTAAATTTGTTATCTCCATCTTCAATTTGTTTTCCAGACCTGATACAGATTGAATAGCTGGTTGTTTTCTGATTGCAACTTTCCTCTGCTCCATTTTCATCATATATGCAATGGTATCTGCCTCTGTTCTGGCAAACTTGATGCATAAAAGTTTCCCCACCTTCCCACTAATACATGCTGATGACTTGGTGTTTGACTACAGTAGCTAGCTTCAGGTAGCTCTTCTGGAGTACTGATTAACCCAAGCATAATTAATTAACTTAGATTGACTCAAACAGGATCTCAAACATGTCTCTTTTAATTTCAGCTGGTTTCAAAATGTTTGTTATAACAATTCCAATCAATTAATTATGTTTTGTTGCATGACGCCTTATTTTTTAATTTAAACTTGGAGTAGGCTGTATTATTTTGCTGTCATTGTTTCATGCTACCGTGCTTCAAATTCTTCTTTTTTCTTTCGAGCCAAGGGTCTATTGGAAACAGGCTCTCTACCCCCCACAAAAGGTAGGGATAAGCTCTGCAATCTGCATACATCCTACCCACTTGTGGGATCACACTGGTATGCTGTTGTTGTAGTAGGCAGTACTGCATAATAGAAGAGCTTGATTCAGTACTTAAGCTGCCAACTCAAATTATCAAGCTTTTCTGTGTGATGGGTAGTTGATGTAATCAATGTAATTGCAGCTGGAAATGTTGTTTGCTCATGGGGAAGAGGAGAGGATGGACAGCTTGGCCTTGGGGATGCTGAAGATCGATTTTCTCCAACTCAGGTGAGTGCATTGGATGGGCAGGAAATAGTATCTCTCACTTGTGGAGCTGATCATACAACTGCTTACTCGGAGGCCTTAAAGCAAGTCTATAGCTGGGGATGGTAGGCTTTCTTTCCATCAAATATTTCTATTTAATGTACTATTATGATGGAAATAAAATTTAGAATCTGTGTGAAAGTTGATAACTGGTAAATTCTTGGTTTGCTATTAAAAATATGTTACCTCAGGAATTTGGCTGTTAGAACATACATGACAATTCTTAATACTTTTGTGGTTTGGATATTACTCCCTCCGGTCCATATTATATGGTGTTTTTAGCTTGGAAACACTCTCTCTCTTAGAAAGTAAGAGGTGTTTTCCCTAAATTGCCCTTAATTAAATAATACTCCACTGATTTAATATGGTATCTTTGTTCTTTAAAAATCCACTTATCTAAATAAGGGTAACTTTGAAAATATATTATTAACTTTTTGATCAAGTTAAAAACCATCAACTTTGGATTAAATATAAAAGTTAGAAATATCATATAATATGGAGTGGAGGGAGTAAAAGATTTTATCCTAACTATTCCTGCCGTTTTATACACAACTTGAGGAAGCTGTTCATGGAACCACCTCGTCTACATATTGCAATTTCTTTTTTGAGCATGCCGAAGAACTTTATCTTCTTAATGTTAGTTTAAACATAAAAGTTGGCCAATGTGAGAAAAATCTCTAAATTTGTAGAAACAAGCGAACATGAAAAAGATAAAGATTATAACAGCACAAAAGATGAAAATACAAATGTAGATTGCGACAGTTTGATTGGACATCTAAAGATGTGACAATATGCGTTGACTATTAAACCAATAGAATGAAATAGGAAGAAAAGAGTGGTAGATGTCAGAATTAGACCTCAGGCTTCGAGAATGATGCTTTATTGTGAGAAAAATAGGACGAGAAGAAAAAATGAGCAAACACTCAGCTTGATTATTTCCTCAAGCGATTGGGGTTTAAATAGCTAAAGTTTAAATATTCTAAGAAAGAAAAGAGAATCAAAATACATAGTTACAAGGAGTGAATCAAGCTACTATATTTGCAAGATAGTGGTGACCATGATTTCTATGCCATTTCAGTTTTATTTTAATGGTGACCATGATGGATGAAAAGAAGTAGAAGCCAAATGGTAATCTAGGAATCTTGATGGATTCAAGAACGATGATGGAAATTTTATGCTGAAGTTTTTAAATAACATTACTCAAAGCTGCAGGACCTCGGTACAAAATTTAGTTTGCCATTCATTATCCAATATATGTAGATTCGTGATGAGTGTTTTACCTATGAATAGTGTGTCTTATCTCTGAACTTGCTTTTAGTTTTCCCAGACAACAATCTTAGCAACTCTTTATGGTTTTCACTGAGACAAGCAGAAATGTGACCATAATATGTGTTTGCATCGTTCCAAGGATAATCTGTGTGATGGAAGAATGAAGAACATTAACCTTGTATGCCGGATGCATGTACATTTTTTAATTGTTATCATGCATTTGGACCAAATCAGCAGGCGTTGTTTCTTTTTTATTTGGTAGGGGTGATTTTGGGAGATTGGGTCATGGAAACTCCAGTGATTTGTTCACTCCTCAACCAATTAAAGCACTTCATGGTATACGCATTAAGCAGATTGCTTGTGGAGATAGCCATTGTCTTGCTGTTACCATGGAAGGGGAAGTGCAGAGGTTGGTTGCTGCTGCTCTTGAGCTCTAGTTTTGGTGGATCTGATAAACCTTATGCACATTTCTTTTCTCTTTATTTTGATAAAGACTTTTTGTTCGTTTTGTTTCCTTAATAGTGTTGCTATTACATTTATCCAATCGACATTAGGTGCTTCAGTGATTTTTACCATCTTTGTCAATCTTCTATCAATACTTAACTCACAGGTTTCTGGTCTCATTTTTTTGTTTATTTTCCTTAAAAGTGCATTGGTCGCTCATCAACCTTTCTACTTTCAGATATTTCTGCAAACTTGGGGCAATCTTTTATTCTACAAATTTGTGGCTCTCATCTGTCACCTTTTGCTACTTTAAGTTAAAAATTATTAATTGCCTGCAAGAATTTAGCCATTTCTAGAATGAAAAGAAAGGTGTTTAATTGTCTTCTTAAAGAAAAATTTTGATGGTTAGAACCACTTTTTTAAAAGTTGGAACAGAAGAAACTACATGTAACATACTAGCTAGCAGGCACAAATTTCCAACTTAAGATTTGAATCATAAAAAGTAAAACATGACATTGAAGTTTTGGTGGGAGTCTGAAGCTCTCTTATTTGATGAACATAACAAGAAAGAACTACTAGTCAAAACAGAAGAGTTCTCGTAAAACTATCAAACAATAAAAAGAAAAAGTTTGAAGTTCTCTATTTTGGCTTATATTATGTTTACTTAGGGAAAGCATACAATTCTTTCTTCCCTAATAAAAAGACATCTATTTCCTTTTGTCTCCACTTCCTGCTCAAACTAAACGAAGGACAGAAATCACTTCCTTGCACGTTCTCTTATATTATGCCCATTTTTATATTGCCGTCTCGTCTTTTTCATGACTAGTTTCCGAACACTTCTTATGTATTTTCTGAACATATGATATAGCAATCTAGTTTGCATAACTTCGGACATGCTTTCTTAATATAAGAATTATTTCTAAAGCTGCTTCTTTTCATCTGGAAACTGGAATCCCAAGTATTAATACTATTAGCATTCAATTTCAGTTGGGGGCGAAATCAAAATGGCCAACTAGGCCTTGGCACCACAGAGGACTCTCTTGTGCCTCGAAAAATTGAAGCTTTCAAGGTATTCCTTGCTAATTGTTTGTCAAGTTATGTAGTTAGTATCGTTGTTCTTTCACAAACTTTTTGGTAGCATTTCTAGTATCTTAAAAAAGATGGTATAATTCTTTGCCAAGTGAATGGATTCACTTAGCTTATATGTTTGGTATCCTAGTAAATTAATAGCTTTATTCATATAGTGGTAATAAACTTCAAATTACCCACATAATGAGAGAATATTTCTCTGAGATTACTTGATTTGAGTTGTCATTTCTTTGTTGCTTTTCATTTTGCAAAGATCACTATGTAACTCCAGCCGAAACCTGATGTAGATGATATGCCTCTTCTTTATTAGTGATCCAAGGTTGGACGCCAGTTGATTTTGTGATTGAAATTTTTGGTTTTTCTTGAATGGTAAAACATGAATCATTCTGGATGAATGGATTGATAAGAATTTGATTTTCTTTGGTTGGTGCATCACATTTGATTTGGTACCAGAATATATGAAATTTACTTGACTCACAACACACTTTTGCAGGGAATACCTGTAAAGATGGTTGCTGCTGGTGCGGAACATACAGCTGCTGTTACAGAAGATGGTGAACTTTATGGTTGGGGTTGGGGTCGATATGGTAATCTGGGGTTAGGTGACCGAAATGATCGCTTGGTTCCAGAAAAAGTTTCAGCCAATGTGGTAGGCATCTTGTATGGAATATTTCTGTTGATTACTATCAGGCTATTTATTAATTACTGTGACCACATTGTACTACTGAGCTTAAGACTTTGTTTTGTGGTAATCAAGAATCTGTTTAACGTGTATCTGTTATTGCTCAAAAAGATGTATTGCTGGCAACCAACACAGTTTAATACTTTATTTGTTTCAATTTCTATGTCTTTCTTTCTTTCTTAGTCTGTCTAAAAAAGAATGCCTCTTTCCTAATTTGGCAACTCCTTAATTCCAACGTCCCATATGACATGTTAAAGGGCATTTTGTTACATTATACTTGGTCAGCTTAAGACCACAAGATTCAATAGTTTTTTTTTACTTTCTTCAATTTTGTGGCAAGTCAAACTAAGACAAACAAATTGGAACGGACAAAGTATTTGCTTCCAAATTTGTTTTTGTATCAGAAATTTTGTTCTGCTCAATTTTCTTCCGGATTTGTGGAGAAAAATATTATCCAATTGAGTATTTACATTATTACATTGAGACCTTATTTATACACTATATTGGACTCCTTTTCCAACTAGGATTCCTATTCCTATTCTAAGTAGGATTGTATATACTTATTTCTAACACTCCTCTCAAGCTGGTGCATACAAATCATAGGTGAGGGACTTGGTGAAGATATCTGCAAGCTGATCATTAGACTTCACAAATTTCGTAACAATATCTCCCGAGAGTATCTTTTCTCTGATAAAGTGACAATCAATCTCAATGTGGTTATTCGTTTCATGAAACACTGGATTTGATGCGATTTGAAGGCCGCTTGATTATCACACACAAGTACCATCGGACCGATTTCGCCAAATTTTAGTTCTCCCAGCAACTGTTTGATCCAAACTAGCTCACAAGTTGCTGCAGCCATTGCTCGATATCTAGATTTATGTACTAGATCGAGCAACCACACTTTGTTTCTTACTCTTTCACGACACCAAATTACCTCCTACTAAAACACAATATTTGGATGTCGAACGTTTATCAGAGGGTGATCCTGCTGTCTGTATATCTAGTTATATGCTCATGACCTTGATCCTCGATGAGTAGTCCTTTACCCGGAGCTGACTTTATATATCGCTTATAGAGCTGAAATATTGAATTTTGCTTATAGATCTTTTTATGTTGAATTTCATAGTGAACTATTCTGTTTGCTTTGATTCTTGAGATAGGTATTCAATAACACTCTGTACAGACTGTTGGATATAACCTTCTGCAGTCTGGTGGCACTCCTCTTTTACCCGTCTACTCATCTGATATCTAGATTTACAGGGAGAAAAGATGTTCATTGTTGCATGCGGTTGGCGTCATACTATCTGTGTCTCCTCTTCTGGTGCTTTATATACATATGGTTGGAGCAAATATGGTCAACTAGGACATGGCGATTTTGAGGATCACCTCTTTCCTCACAAGGTTCAAGCTTTGCATGGAAGTTTTACTTCTCAGGTACTTTTTCTTTTATATGAAAACTTTCTGCTCAACATTTTCTGAGATATAGATATAAAGTTTTTAATGGGAACTGTTTCACTCTATTTTCTGCTTTTCTGGGGAATGCTGTTGTTCCTCTTTACAAGTTATTATTTTGTACTTTATAGCTGCATAATCCAAACAATATACCTGGCTGAATATCATTGCAAAATATTTGTATAATGTTCTCATATCCTGCATTGACTTTACTGAAATTTGACATCTCCATGGTTAAAACTTAAAAACGCCTGGCTATAAATTCTGTTAGGGATCGTTTGGTTTGAATGAGTTATGATGAGATAAGTTACGTTGGAATAAGTTATGTTGGGATTAGTTATGATGGGATAAGTTGTGTTGGGATTATTTCTTATCGAGTGTTTGGTTTGTTGTATTCAAAATAATATATATTGATAAATTTTAAGAACAAGTTGTTTGTTTACAAAATTACCTTTCACTTTATTTAATTTTTTTATATTTTTTTGCGAGCTTTGTTATTCATTTTTTAAAATAAAACTTTTATTTTATTTAACTTAATATTTTTCGTTTATGTATTCCCATGATAAGTACCATGTGTATTTACAAATATAATTTTTTTCTTATTTAGCTTAAAAATAGAACTTCCCTCTTTAAGTTTGTTAAAGAGAAGAAAATTTATGAGAAATCAAAATAAAATAAACATAAGAATTAGTCAAATAAATTCATAAATAAAAATTATATTTATATAGTGTCATTTTTTAATAGAAAAATATGAATAATTATCATAAAAATAAGGAGTAGTAAATATTATTATACATGGCATTAAAAATAATGTAAATATACGTAAATGTGAAAAATGATGTATAAAAAGGATTTAAAAGGATATATTTGTCATTTACCTATTTTATCCCAGGATAACTTATCCTGAGATTACTATACCACCCAATGTGAGGGATAACTTATCTCGGTACTAATTCATAATCCTGGATAAGTTATCCCAAACTTTGCAACCAAACAAGGAAATAAAGGGTACTTCAAATTTATTCTGGGATTAAATCCCCTTATCCATCACACCAAACGACCCCTTAGTTTATCTGCATGGTATTCACCATTTTTGAACTCTGTTTTTTAAAAATACTACTTAGTAAGCTCGGAAGCGTTGCATTATGAAACCCTAGTTCCCCAATTTAGCTATTGTGGAAATAGTAAAATATAATTGCTGCATATTTCCAGTAATAGATTTTAGGTCCCCGGAAATTTATAAGACATGAAAGGCAGATAAAAGTGTACATGTTAATTTCAAGCAAAAATATTTGACAGTCCAATGAAATCATGAGCTGCATTCCAAGAAGACACACTTTGTGGACTACATATACTTAAGGAGTTTACCAATGAAAGACGTGAATAGAAAGATGTATCCATAATTTGCCTACATAGTAGGATTTTATTTGGTCTTTTCTGTGCATGCTTGAGATGTGGGAGCCAAAATCTGAAAACAAGTGATTTTTGCCATTGCTTACATGCCTAACATGTCCCAATTCGCACTCTGGAACAACTGTTTAAGGAAAATTATTTTCCATGGATATATCTTGTTGCGCTCTCAATGTATTCATAATGTACTCCCCCTTATCAGGAAGTACTTGATCTACTCTGGGTTGTGTAAAAATCAAGAGTTAAAAATTTGAAAGACTGTTAAATTGATTAGGTAAGAAGTGGTTAAAATATGACTTCCAAAATATCAATCCCATCATCATTATTGAACTTTTAGAATGAGCCGGTTGACAAAGTAACTTTATGCGTGGAGATGTCCGTTGGTTCTGCATGAAGATGTAAAGCATGGACAATAGGAACTAGACTAGAAATAGCTTGAATTGTGTTCTCCTTCATTTATTATCCTTATAAGGAATTAGATAACTCACTTTTCCAAATGGAGAATTCTAGAACAACTTTTCTTCATTTTTTTTGGTTGTCAAGATTCCTGCTTTACTTGTAAGGCACTTTTTTCATTTGATGTTCATGATAAGACTAGATTCTGAAACGTGTTTTCTTTTAATGTTGAGTTTCTTCAGCTCCTTCTTTATGTCACAAATGAATTTTTTATTCGAGTTCTTAATACGTGTCTTTTTTTTTTACCAAATAATTTTGAGGTCCATGTCGTCATCCTCTTCTGATTTTCATTTCTTTGAAGGGCAATACTGGCAGTGATGTAACATTCCTTCATCAGTATTCAATAGTTCATATAGTCTTTTAATAGTGACTAGATGTCCTCTGCGCTGTACACTGTTTGTCTTTTCTGATAAGTAGGGATGGGCGGATGGCAATGGGACGGATTTTGGGCTTGCTGCAAGCGCCCTTTCAACTGTATCATTCTTGAGTTTTATTTAAAATGTTTGGTTTAAGGATCTATATTTCTTTAGAACTTCAATACTTTTGGATATTTCTTACATAACCTGGATTAGCTTTAGGACATAAGTTTTAGGGTAAATTATAACCTAAAATCATTAGTTTATATCTTCTTTTTTTCCAGTGCCATTTAAAAACTAGTATTTGGGTGTGAATATAACCCTTGACCTGAAGCTACAGGCATGACTCACAATAGGCACTTTCAACTTTTTTAAAAAGTTACTGCAATTCATTTCTTCCCTAGTTTCTTTTCTGTCTCTTCTGTGTTCATCTAGCTAGGTTTATATTTTTTCTTTATGTTGAACTTGTGTTTTGATATTTTGTTTTGTAATAAACTTTAGTAGAGTTTACTTTACGTGATGGTGTAACAGGTTTAAGTTTGGTTTCTTTTTTGTTTCAGATTCTGTAACTTCTTGCTTTAGAGTTTACTCAAACTAGGGGGGACACTAGGACAATAGACTTTTCTTCAGTTTGCCTGGTCAAGGTCTTGTTTGCTCTCTATATAAAATCTAGAAAATTGCTTGGGTATATTAATGGAGAGGAGAAACAACCTACTGCATGTGATATTGGTCAATGAGATTTTGAGAATTCACTTGTTATGACATGACTTTTGAACACTCTGCACCCATGATTTTCCAGATAGCATTTATAGCTTGACACAACTGAAAATCTGGAATTCAACCAAACATACCAACTCTCGCTAGGGAGATGATGCATAAATCTTTGAAATTCAAAAATAAAATCCATGGCACAAAGCAAGGTGAGTTGACCATCAGTGATTATTATTCTGAATGAGTGGGTTATAGAAGGAGATATACTATTATCAGTCTCTAAGAGCAGTACTGAGGTCTGAGGATGCAGTCCTATTTCAAGAATTAGTTGAATAGCAATGGATGCATGACTTTCTGGCCAGTTTGAACCAAAAGTATGACCAGATGAGGGTTCAAGTTCTTGGTAAAGTTCTTGTTCCTTCTCTTGAGGATACATACTCGTATGTTTAATAGGGAGAGAGTACATGTGGTGTCATGCTTTATCAGGCTCCAACCAAGAAGTCTGGCTTAACCGCTTAAGTGTCTCTGATGAACAACCAATGGTGATCACTTCTAATATATCTGTGATTATTGTGGAAAGCCAAGGCATACAAAGGAGACATGCTGGGAACTACATGGCAGACCGGGCGAGGGAATCTTCTTTCTGTTCGAGCTTAGACCTATTTTCCTTGAAGAAAGGGGCTGTGAGTCTTGCCAACAAGAGGTCATGGGGGAAGACATGTAGGTCCAGCAAGGGATCTGACTGATATTGCATAAAATGGGGATACACTCAGGGAAACGCCTTCAGGAAAAACCGCTTTCGGATGGAATTCAACATTTTCGCCGACTCCTAATCAAACTTGGCTTACCTTCTGTTGCCACATCTAATTGTTTGTAATCGGGTATTGTCTTTACTGCTCACCTTAGTTCTTGGATTGTTGATTTAGTGCGAATAGACACATGACAGGATCCTCTAAAGACTTCCAAAATTACCCTCCTAGTTTACTAATCAGACATTATCCAATAGTGTTCTTGGAAAAGAAAATTGATAAAATTAGAAGGCAGTTCCTATGAGAAGGTAATGCAGAAAGGAGAAAATATTGTTTAGTAAGATGAAATATTATGACTAAATATAAGAAGGAAGGGGGTAGGAATTAGAAACTTCAGAGCTCACAATCGGAGCTTGTTATGTCAATGGCTTTGGAGGTTAAATGATGGGACTAAAAAGCAGTGGCAAGATGTCAAATTTGGGAGACAAGGTTTCTGTGAACCTAAAGCAGTTAAGACTCCGTATGGAGACAGATTTGCTGCCTTTGGGAGGAATTCAAGAAGTATGTTGGCTTGAGGGTGGGAAATGGGAAAAAGATCAAATTTTTGGATGGATAATTGGGATGGTTCTGGTTTGCTGGAAGACCAATCCCCCAACTTATATTAACTTGACAACAGTTCTGAAGTCCTCCTAGCAGATATATTCTCTGATATTGGATGGAACTTTGAATTTAGAAGGAATTTCTTGACAGGGAGACGTGGGAAGTTCATGTATTTATTCAAAAGATGCAATCTGTTAAGTTAATTCTAGAAAAAAAAAAGATTGCCTAATCATGTGAATCGGTGGATCATATTTTTATGCACTGTGATTTTACCTGGCTGGTCTGTTCCATGTTCATGGAAAATTTTGGAATCCAATAGGCAAGTCCAATGAAATTCAGGAATGTAGTGGAAATTGGAATCTGCATGTGCAGAAGCATCCCTACAGAAAATGTGGAGAGCTATCCCTCTATGCTTAGCTTGGACTATATTGAAAGAAGAAACATTTTGAAGGCAAAGGAGAGCAGCTACAATCTGTGAAATATACAACAACATACCCAGTGAAATCTCAGTAAGTGGGGTTTGGAGAGGGTATAGTGTACACAGTGGGGGTTGTTTACAAAAGGCCCTCGGCTTAAGTGCATCAAATTCAAGTAAAAGAAGACGAACACATTGAAGAAAGCATAGCACTTAATAACCAAAGTAGTGTAAAGTCTACAAGAAATAAACAATCATAACAACAAAATAGTGTGATAATCGAAATTCAATAAATAACATATGACAAGAACTACAAGAGTATGACTAGCACCACGATAGGCACTAACAAGCCGAAACCTTCGCAAGGCAAGACAACACTCTACCTCTACTTAAGTTTCTACCCTAATACTCGACCTCCACTTCTTCCTATTTAAAATCATGTCATCGGTAATTTGAAGTTGCACCATGTCGTCTCTATTCACCTCTCCCCAATACTTTTTTGGCCTACCTCTACCCCTCCGCGCACTCCCTACAACCAGACTCTCGCACCCCCTCATTGGGGCGTCGGCGTACCTCCTCTGCATGTCCAAACCATCGCAATCTCGTTTTCCTCATCTTGTCTGCCACAAAGGCCACTCCCACCTTCTCTCGGATAACCTCATTCTTAATCTTGTCACTCATAGTAAGCCCACACATCCATCTCAGCATCCTCATCTCCGCAACATGCATCTTCTGAACATGTGAGTTCTTGACTAACCACTACTCTGTTGAACTTATCTTTAAGTTGAGGTGGTACCTTCTTATCACACAAGTCACCAGAGGCAAGCCTCCATTTCATCCATGATGCTTTGATGTGTGAAATATAGTTGTCTACATTATCTGTACTGCTGGAAAGATGGAAATTTTGTTTTGGATTTCATAATCTGTTAGTCCAAGACTTCAGGATTTTAATGTAATCAAGTTCAGCTTTTTCATTATAATCTCATAGTATCATCTTGATACTGTCTTCAAGAAAATCATATCTTACAAAAAATAATGTGTTGTGGATCTTTTTTTTTTCGGGGGGTGGGGGGTAATTACACTGGTGAAGATGATGTGAGTCAACTGTGAATAATTACTGCCTCTTCCGCACTTATAGTCCATTTTTAGTAGAAGTGGATACTAAGAGAGCCTTGATAATGTAAGTCGTTTTATATTTATTGGGTGAAGTTGTTCATATCTGAATGTCTTGTGAATCTTTTGTTTTGTTCCGTGTAATTACACGAGTTAAGATGATGTGAGTCAACTGTGCAACAGATAATTATTCCCTCTTCCCCAACTTATAGTCCATTGTGACTTGATGTGGATAGTAAGAGAACATTGATAATGTAAGTTGCTTTATATTTATATTTATTGAGTAAACTTGTTATATTGTCATCTTACATACTGTTCTAAAAGATATCTTTTATGTTGACATCATTCTAGTACTTACTAGAAGGAAATAGGACATGTTTTGCAACCGATGGAATAATAAGGATCTAGATAGGTTTTGCATTTTATTATTTAGGCTTTTGGTTATTATTTCCACAGATCCAATTATTAAAGAGATGGGATGACAATCCCTATAGTATTTCTAAAAGCTTTTTCATTGAGGGGTGATATAACACATGTATTATTGACTCCTATATCTCTAAATATCGTAAGAGTTGTTATTTTCCAGATATCAGGTGGTTGGAGACATACCATGGCACTTACTTCTGATGGAAAACTTTATGGTTGGGGTTGGAACAAGGTTTGGTTCTTGTTTCTTTAGTCTTGTAGTTGAAAAAAACTCATGTCCAATGCAACTATGTTCAACTTTAATGCACTACCTGCCTGTGTCTGCACTTTGCTGTCTGTTTTCATTCATATCAGAAATGTAGTCATTCTTTCTTACAAGTTGGTCAAAATAATTCACTCAGGGCCTTCGCTTGGTGCGTTGTTGGACATATGTTATAGTGTTTGTACACACATCTTCAACATGTAATATTAGTGCTGTCATGCAAATTTTTGGTACAATTTTTTATTAGAAGATGATTTTGTAATTTCCTTCATGCCATTTTGGTTCCTTGTGCTTATATGGAATTTTAAGTAACTGTAGCTGGTTAGCCTTTTTATTTAAATGAACTCGACTCACAGCTATGATGTTTTGTAGAGAAACTGTTCTCCACAATTGGCTTGCTGCAGACAGTTGGATAATTGAATGGTAAATGTGTAACTAGGAAGGCACCCAAAGGGGTTTCAACCTATGTAGAAAAATGAATGGGAAAACTCAAAGGGTGTATTTCCAGAATATCAGTGCTCTTAACATTTGCAATTCTATATCCTTCGTACATTAACATCGCTATTAATTTGGAATCTCATTATCCAATGTCAACACTTCTGTTATAATACTTTATACTGCATTCCAGGCATCTTGATTGCTTTATTTCCTCTGTGGTTTTTCTGCCTTTGGCATGTACCCTTTGTTGCTTCCCTTCAACCAGCTTTATTTGACTATAGCGATAAAGCCTTTGTGTACGACACCATTTCACATTCAAATCTGTTTTGTCTTATTACACTTTTATTTGCTAGGTGGCCAACATAGTTTTACTTGGCCAACATAATTTTACTTTTGTCACGGCCTGTTTTCTTATCTGGTAATCAACTTGATTGAATTGAGAAGATCTGTTTATATGCTTCATAATCATTTTCACTTGATCCTCAATTCAGTTTTTCTCTATCATACATATCCTTTGCATAAGGCAGTATTCAGTGGCTTGTTGCTTGATGCAAACATCCTTTTAGTATTCAGATAGAGCTTCGTGTTGGCTTATCTATTGAGTTGGTGTCTTGTTTTGCATCATGAACAGTTCGGACAAGTTGGTGTTGATGACAATTGTGATCATTGTTCACCTGTTCAAGTAAAATTTCCACATGACCAGGTACTGGTATGCTAGTTCTCAGCGGAAATGAGCACTAGTCTTTGCCTTCTGTGTTGTCATTAGCGTCTTGAGAGATCTTGGGGGGAACAAGCAATTGACATTTTACTTTTACTAAAATGGCAGAAAGTAATTCTGATTTCATGCGGTTGGAGGCACACACTGGCTGTTACAGAAAGGCAGAATGTCTTTTCCTGGGGAAGAGGTACAAATGGTCAGCTAGGTCATGGGGAGTCTGTTGATAGGTAATAACTGCAGACATATCCAGTATTAGAGTCGTTTATAGAGATTTAAATCTTGTGGTCTTAAATTAAAGATATGTGAAATGTACCAAAATACCCTTTAATCTTGTGGTCTTAAACATGCTATGTGAAATGTTGGAATTAAAGTGTTGCCAAAAAGGGGAAGGGACATTCATTTTGAAACGGACTAAAAAGGAAAGAAAAATTGACTTCCATTGCTATTTTTGGATTTTACTTGTAAAATAATTAACTTAGACAATGTAGTTTCTGGGTCAGGTATATTCAAATGTATTCTAGTTTGTGGTTTTTGAGAGCCACAACATTACAAGAAGTACGATTATATTGTGTTTGTAAATGATCCAAACCAAGGACTAAGTTTTCTTTTGTGTTTCTGGGTTGACATAATCACATAAATAAAAAAAATTCTAAATCGTACACCTGGTGTATTGCAAGTTCTTTAGTTGGTAGACGACTATTTTCCAAGTATTTAGTATCACAAAGTGAAGTCCTCCGAAAAATTTGACACCCTCGTGTCATCTAAATAGTGTAATCTCACCAGCTAGGAATTAAATATAGTAATATTCTATATGTAAAAGTAACACCATGGATGATGACATTTGTTCTCCATTTTCAGCATTCTGCTTTAGTGAACTAACACATTTTCATGCTACTTTCAAAATTGAACTTAGTGATTTTTTTGAGATGTGAAGGTATGTCCCAAGGATTATAGAAGTGTTAAGTGTTGATGGATCAAGTGGACAACAAATCGGATCTTCAACATTTGACCCATCAGCAGGTATTACGTCTGCTCCACCTTCCCTCTCTCTGTTTGTCTTTCACAGAATTTAATGATACCATGTATCTGATATTTTCTTTAAACTATTTTTCAGCTGAAAAATCTTGGGTTTCACCTACGGAGAGATATGCTGTTGTTCCAGATGAAAACGTAAGATCACCATTTAAGCAAGCTTTATTTTCTCTAATGGTCTAAAAGAGTATTAAAGTTGTCCAATTAAAATTATGAGAAAATACTTCAAATCACCCTTGAACTTGGCAGCAAAACTTATTTTAGCACTTTAAGTACACCGGCATTTATTTACCTCCTAATCTTATTTGAAGTGAATTTGAATGCACCCTAAAGGTTGACATGACAAATAAAAAAAATAAAATAACTGGGCCTCCTTTTTTATTTTCAACCAATAAGTTTTCTTCCCTTCTTCCTCACGCACCACCATCCCGCTGCCCTTAGCCACCATCAGCCCCACCCCTTCTTCCTCACACCCCACCACTCCATCGCCCTAAGCCACTACCCCATTCTTCTTCTTCTTCTTCTTAGAACTTCCCACCCTCTTTCTCCTTCTTCGAAATCCCTCATCCCCACCCCCTTTCTCCTTCTTTGAACTTTGCCGTCCTCAGCCACCTCCTGCCCCACCCCTTTCTTCTTCTTCGAACTCTACCACCTTCTTTGTCCTTTTTCGAAACATTGCCATTGCCACCCATATTCCCTTGTAATCAGTAAATGAAAGAAGGTTGGGATGAACAGGGAACAAATGGAAAAGCTAAAAGCTAACGGGGAACGACTAATTAGAACATTGATTCCGGAAGCTAACGCCTATTATTCCCTTTAAGATCACTAATTATGGTTGTGTTAATTTGTTGATTGGGATGAACTTAAATTAATTTTTTTAATGAAAAATCTATAATTTCTTCATCTCAAATTAAATTTTCACTTGTTATTATTTATTTATTTTGGTAATGTGTCGTGAAATTTGAATGTTTTTTTGTGAGAATGATTTTGAGAATCTTGGATCAATCTTTCAACTAAGGAGTTTGATTCTTTTTTTTGATTTTATAATCTTGGATTAATCCTCATTTTTTTCTATTTATTTTCCTTTCTAAAATTGTGAATAAATAAAAAGAAAAACAAAGAATTTAAAAAAATCAAAATTTAAATAAACTTTGACGTGGATCTGATATGGCGTGTGTGGAATGCACTTGCCATTATGAGACTTGTATTATAATAAATAATTCGCTTGAAATGAAATTAGGGCGGTAAAGAATTATGTAAAGTTAAAGTGCAGACAAGTTCAGGGGTGACTTGATTTATTTTCTTAAAACTATCCATTTGTGCAATAGGTGCATCAAAATTTATTTGGTGCAGTGCATGGTTAGATTAACATTTGGTTGATGCAACTGCATTATGTTTGTGGGTTGTATAATGATTTCTTAGTTAAGGAATGCCAATTTTGATTCTAGTTAGGAGAAATATTTGTAACTTTTGAGTTTGAAATCACATTTTCTTTTCGATGAGTCGGAGACTCGGAGGTCAACCATCAGATTTCCTTCTCTTCTGAAACATAATCCTGAATGTTATGTTGTATGTGCAGGTGCCAAGACAAACAGTTATTCCAGAAAGAGGGACTGGAAACGATGTAAATGTGCCGGAAAATGATTTGAAAAGGATCCGATTATGAGGTTACTAGCAGTGTGGTGGACGTTCTGGACTGATATCTTCTATTAAAACAATATAGTTGATACCTCTTATCTAAAGTTGCAAATCTTGTATTTTATTTTTGGATGTCATAACACTTATCATGATCATGGCTTAGCTTCACGTTGTTGTCGCGAAAGGACTGATTTTGTTTCACTTATATTCGTAAGTTAGAAGGAGAATTACTATTTAGACGCATCTCCGATTGTAACTGATCGTTTTAGAACAATTAAAATTTCAAAGTGCTTACATGAAGACACAGTTCTAATCACCAAGGTGGTTAGTTTTTGAAGCCTAATAAATTGACCTAGACAAGGAAAGTTTGAGAAATTCAAGAACAAATAATTTGGGTTTTTATTTAATGAAAAGACTCAAATAGTATGTCATCGAACTTTGAGAAAAAGTTTATTTATATCATCCGTTAAAGTTTAACTCATATATGTCATTTTTGTTCGAGAAAAGTTCATCCATGTCATTATTCAGAAATGGTATAGATGAACATTTTCTTAAAGATCTATGACATATTTGAGTTTTTACCTTTTTAAAAAATGATTTAATTAATGATGTGGTTGAATTATAATTGATCACTTGTAAGAAACTAACTTTGCAAAATTGAATTTTTTTTTAGTTAACAAATAATGGCATTGATGGGTCTTTTCTCAAATAGAAATGGTATAGATGAGTCAAATTTTAAATGGATGGCATAGATGAATCTTTTCTTAAAGTTTGATGATATATTTAAGCATTTTTTCTTTTATTTATAGGAGAAGGTAAAGATTAATATTATCGTGAAAATTTGAGATGTAGCTATGTGATAATATGGTAGGTATGCAAGAGCCTATTTGTCCTCATCGACCACAATGCATATTCGGATTCTGGATCTTAAACAAAGCATCATAAGTAGAGCCGT
>JAJOOS010036286.1:0-17010 GCA_029582725.1 Solanum chiquidenum | reverse complement strand
TTTCCTTTCTTCTACCAATATGGTAAAAATGACCTTTCATTTGCACTTTTGCAATGACTTTTCATTTTCCCTCCAAAATTGGTTCCCCCCACTTTCATTGGTTCTTCCATTTTCCATTTTCTCTTTTTATTTCCCATTCATACCTTGCTAAACCCAACAGTTTAGAGTAGTTAGAATCAATAGGGAGTGAAAGTACACTTTAAAAGGACTTAGACGGAGTAAACGATGGAAAAAGGGTGGGGGCAGACGACCCGGGTGCCATCCCCTAAAGTTCTGAAGCTCAGTTTTAATGCAGTGCTGGGGCGCCGCCCCAACCCCTCTGACGCATCTGGGGAGCGCCGCCCCAGCCTTCCCCCAGGACTTTCCAACGAATTTTTCTACTCGTTTTCTGACCTTAATTCGACTAGAATCGATTTATTTCCTCAAGTTTTCCTTAGATTCAATTACCCAATACAAGTATAGAAGAATCTACTCAAAAACAAATCCTCAAACTCATACGTTTATCCCAAAAACTCATCAAACCCATCCTAATTCAAGAACAAAAGCAATACTTCAAGAATACTTATCAAGAACTTAAATCTTTCAATCTTTAGGGACGAATTTGAATATGTAAATCATGATTGGCGTGTGGGTGAACAACACCAACACTATGAGAACTCAGATACCTCTTAGGAATCAAACCCTTGGCCAAACAACCTTCGATCCGCAATAATTTTTTATGAACGCCTTGAATCTTCCGTCCTTTCTCATCTTTTCTTTTCTTGAACACTTTTTCTAAAACCGTAGCGTAAATTAGGATTGTTAAAACTGAACCAAATCAGTCCAGACTCCTAAATATTACCATAATGTGTTTTAAGCTGATGGGGGTAAGGAAAAGAATAAAATACCCTTCACATTTTTGGGTAACTTTTCCTTAATTGGACAACTTGACTTCAAACAGTCATATCTCCCTCATACCAGCTCGACAGTTAGAAAAATTGATTGCGTTGGAAAGGGGATTTCAAGACCTTTCATTTGATATCTTATGGACCACCTAAATCACCCCGTACTGAGAGTTATGGTCGGTTGAAGTTGACCAAAAACTCACAACTTAAGCATAACTTGAAAAAATTTCAGATTTTACAATTTCCAATTTAGTTCTTTCTATTTTCTATCTCTTTCAAATACCGAGGTGTTACAATGATGTGGGGGAATAATTGGATAGAAAATATTAAGTCACATCCATCCCAGCAACTTATCAATCGAAAATAGTTTCATCGGTCTTCAACACATCAACCTTATAGGACTGAAGATATGCTAAGCCTTGATGTCACGACAACATGGGTAATACAAATCAAATTCCAAGATATAACATTTGTTATTGCTTGTGAAAGGTCTTTTACAGTTGTGTCTCATATTCCACTTTCAAATGCTTAATTTGTCATAATTACTACACAAATGATATTTCTCATCTGAAAATTATTATACAGTTCCATGAAGGGGCCAAAGTTAGATTTTTTTTCTTACGACATTTAAAACAAAATATAAATTGAGGTCTCTTATATCATTGAAAAAAATATAAGAGATGACATCAAAGAATAAAATGTGATGGAACTGAAGACGAGGAAGAGATGAAAGGATAAGCATAAAGCTAATTTAGACAATATTGGTGCAAGGAAGACTCTTCAAGAGCTGGAACTTGAAAGGAAGAGAGACAATCTCAAATTCAAATGATTATTCAAATACATTCTCTTATTTTGGATAAAACATTCCTTTTACTTTCCATAATTTCAAGCAATCCAAGTCATATAAAAAAATAGTCCCCAGAAAATTAAAATTAAAGATTGCAATTTCCACTTGAGAAAAAAACTCACTGTAGAAAGTCCTTATGATTTCGAGTTGTCGCTAATAGCATTGGCTTATCATGCTGATGAATCACTTTGGAAATTTTTCTTTTCCTGGATGGTGGACACTTGATGTCCCTGCCACCTGCATATGTAGAAAATTACTTTCTACTTTAAATAAGTAAAGAGTAGTAAGCAAAGTTCGGTAGAAGCACAAACCTGATCAATAGAGTAAACTTGATCATACTCATTTTCATTTTCATTAGGAAGGATCGAACTTGAAACTCCAATATTAGGATAGAGATCATCCATATTATGGAAATTCAAATACGCATCACAATTTTTCCACTCATTTAGATCACTTCCTTCATTAGCACTCGTATTTGATGTTGCAATAAAATTACTTGGAACAAATATGTTTTCTTCACCTATGTATTGCTGGAAATTAGTATTTGCTTCTCCCGATCCATTGGTTATCGCATTTCTACCATTCATAACTGTCATTATTGCACTTGTTGATTTTTGTTACATAGGGTTGATTGAGATCCAAGTTGTAATCATTTTGAGTTTGACAATTCAAGTTGAAATCATGATGATCTCCACTATTAAACGACATGCAAAAATTACTATTACTGCTCCCAATAATTGGGCCTTGTGAACCAAATAACAGTCCATGTTGTTGTTGTAGCCTACCACCATCATTATTTTGGCCCGACAAAAATGAGCTAAGGTAGTGTTGTTGAACTTGAATTTGTGGGTGATAGAGTTGTTGCTCAGTTGAACTAGCATAAATATTGTTGGTATTAACTGGTGGAAACTTTGGGTCTCCATGGGTTTGATTTGGTACATTTCTTTGAAGATCAGGTATTCTCCCAAATATTCTATGGCTACTTCTTTCAATTCTTTGTTGAGAACCACTTGAAGATCTGTGTCGAATATATTCTTCCTCTTTTGAAGGTCTCCTTTTGTTGATACGACACCTCTGAAAGGAAATAAATCAAAAAAAAAATTGCAGTAAGAATATATTTTTCAGCGAAACTTATTTTTTAAGTTGTTTTAATATACTTGACATAAGTCATTTTTAATAGAAAAAATCTTATGAGTTAAATATTGATGATAATATTATTTGATTGAATAGTAACAATGAAAAATAATAGAAATAACTCTATTACTAATCAGGCAATGAAAGTTATTGCTAGTCCTCATTAATTAGTGAGTGGTTTTATATAACTTTTGAATATTAAAGATGATAATAATTTCCATCATTTATAGGTAGAAGTGATGCAAAGTTAAATTTTATCCAAATAAATAATTTTTGATACAACAACAACATAACGAGGAAAGTCTCATCAAGAGGTCTCTGGGGTGACTAGAGTGTAAGAAGACCTTAACACTACCTAGAGTGGGGTGACATAATATGTATGAATAAATACAATCAATGTATTATTAAGATATATTAATCAGAAAAAATAAATAAATATATTTTCTCAGCTATTCTTGTGAAAATCCTTTCATCTATTTAAGGATGTACCTGCAGATAACTGGCAACTTGCATCTTGGTAAGACCTGTCACATTCATTATCTCGAGAATCTCATTTGGTAAGCAACCTACATGATACATTAGAATGTAACTTTAATTTAATCACTAAAACAATATTCCTAGATAAATTTGAGGTACATGTAACTAAAATAATCACTATACCTTAACACAAAACATTAGATATAAATATGAATCTCACTATTCATTTAACTACATATATAGAAACTAATTGTAGAGAAAATTAATTAATAAGAAGATAAACTTACGTCCTTCATCAAGTTATTGTGTAGCATCCTTGAATTTTGCACGAAGATCCACAGTCCATTCTATGCAGTCCTTTTGATTCAAAGTCTTATAAATAGCAATACTCTGTCTTTCTCCTTTGTCAATCACTTTTTTGCCTTTTTTGCATCTCTTGCTCCTTAAGTTGTTTGTTCTTCTTGATACAACATTATTTTAAGTCTCATGAATATTATTACTTTGTTCCTCATTATTAATAGACATACTCTTCTCTCTACTTTGTTCTATATTTCCCAGAATATTTTCATTATCAATATTATCAACATATTTCACGTGATCTCGTTTTGGGTCTAGTCCTTCTCCCGTCTTTTCTGTTTGTATTTTCTTCCTTAATACAAATTGCCACAAGTTTTTCACAATAATTTCATCAAGTGACTTTTCCATTTATAGGTATGTTCCTTTGTCGAAAGCCTTCTTTGCAATAAGTTCATTGTGCTCATCACATACGACTGCACAATTATTTTGAGAAGTTTGTAATTAGAATTAAATTTTATTATACATCATGTGAATAGTTAATTTTATGCATTTTGACTGAATTTTATATATTGTAACAATAATATTGTGACAAAGCAACTATATATTATATATCACAATTCAAAAAACTAAGACTAGCATTGAATTATTCTATTTTTAAACAACAAAAATCTTTACTGACTGCATTTAACGACGGTCTATCAAAAATTATTTTAGGTATATTTGAACTATTTAGCGATGAATTTCACAGTTAATATTTTTTTGTAGTGTATTTTTTAAAGTAACTAACTTTAACCACAATAACAATAAAATCATAAAAGATATCCATGCCATATCCATCTAAAAATATGTGATTAGTTAATTTCATCTATATTAACTGAATTTATTGATTGTAACAATAATGTAACAAAATAACTATTTATTTTATACTTAAAACGATGATTTATCGACAAATAATTCTTGTTGTTGAACAGTAAAAATTCATCCGTAATCTCATTTGATGTTGACTTATATTAAAAACAAATTAGCTATAGACATTTAACAACAAATTAATTATGAATTTCACATATAATTATTTATTTGTAGTGTATTAACTAAAATCAATGACCATATTCACTATAACAATAAGATGAAAGATAGAATAAATACTTACAGAGAGTGACAATATCTAAGGCAAAAGCTTGTTTCAAGAGTTCAAAACAAAGCGAATCTGATGAATGGATATTTATTATCATCACATCAACTTTTTCCTTTCCTTTTGAGAGAATTGACATTGCCACATGAACCCTATCAATTGTTGTAACTGGATATATCCATGCATTTTTTAAATCAGTGAAAAATATAAAAGCATATACACACACATTTATCTTCATTAGGATCAACTTATTTCTCATTCAATCAATTATGGAGTTTCATGTGATATTGCTACACTTTAGCTTATTAAATTCCATATATTGATCAACTTATATTATAATCGATGTGTGCAACATAATTAGTCAGATTCACATAAAACAATTCTAAACAAGAACATTTAGGATAAATAATTTGATTATATAGAATATCAAAGATCCTATATGCGTATACTTCTATTTATTCTAATTTATCTAATGACTTGTCAAAAACAAATAATCAAGTCAAATACTATCGAGACAAGATATAATTGGATAAAGGTTCTGAGCTTATTGTGTTTCATGAATATGTAACTAATAAATTTGAGGATTTAGCAAATTATGTTAATGGATATATCAATATACTCTAATATTCTCAATATACTTATCTATTGTCTTAGAAATGACCTTTTATGTTTTGACATCAATAGGATAACTAATCCTATTGATTTGAAGATATTAATTGAAAGAAATATATAAAAACCACGTGTTATTACTTGTCTCGTATATGATAATATTATTTTCTAATGGATTGAGAATCATATTTATATATGGTAACAGAAGTACAAAATGGCGAAAATAAATAAGCTAAAAAAAAAGAATCTTAAATAATTAAGAATATTGAGCCACAAATTGAAAAATATTGTTCTAGAAAAAGGTATTACCTATTATAATAGTACTTAATTGATTATAATAAGGGTATACTTCTACCCTTAGTATCTAACATGAAACTCTAACCCATTATTGAGGCAATCACTATAAGTTTTAGATATTTCTAGAAGTGGAAAACGATTTTTTTAAAAGCGTCTTTATTCTATCATTTTGACTGCTATTTAGTTAATTTTGTTTGTACTATAAAGTTACTTGCGTTATGCATATATACTATTGGTTCCTACAAAAGTATCTTGCAAGGTTATTCGTGTCAAAATGAGTTAATACACCTTGCATGTTGAATAATCAATCAATACTAATAAAGTATTTGAGAAACAAAACAAAAAAATTCAGAAAAATCCATAATAACACACTTGAACTAAACATTATTATTTTTCAAAAATACCACAAATTGGTGCGGTTTGGACTAAAATTTTCAGTTCTATACTTGTTTTTTTGAGGAAAAATAGTTCAATAGTTGGATCAAACTAAGATAGTTTTTGAGTATAATAAAATAAATATAGCATTCACCTAGTTTTTTTTCAAAATTGTGAAAATTGTCTATTGTGTTACAAAATTAAAGTAGATGTAGTAATCAAATGATGGTTAAAGTTGAGCCAAAACGGAAACTAATGTGTGAAACATAGTCATTAAATTAAATTTAAATTTGTTAATTTCAAAAAGAATAATAAAATATTTTAAAACTTAAGGTGCACGTGCTCAAGAGGACGAAATAAAAGAAATATATTTTAAAATTAATAATAAAAAATTATTTAAAAAAGAAAAAAATAATTTGTTGAATTACAAAGGGGTAAAACGAAAGGAAAAAACAGAAGAAAGGAAAAGATAAGGATATAGTCACATCAACTCTTATCATGTCCATCTCTTCCTCTTTCTCTCCCCTCCCATTACCCTAATCTTATGCCTTTGTCACTCAAGTGAATCTATTTTTTCTAAGTTGATAGATAGATTTGTAAAATTCAAAAGATCTACACCATAAAAATTAGTTTTGAGGGATTTAATTTATCTTTTCCTCCAACTCTATGACATTCTAGGTCAATTGACAAAGAACAATTTTCTCCTTTTTTTCTACAAAAAGACCAAGCGAAACAGAAATGTAAGTTGATTAAATAATCAAAATTAACTTAAAACTATTGCTCACCTTATCCCCTTTAAAAATCATAATCTTTGTGGAGTAAGTTAGTTGAGTGTATGACATGCTTATAGAAAGAATCAGAAATACAAAATCTAATTTATAACCATACAATGTTCATTTTTGTAACTAGTAAAAGAACATAAACAAGCATAGAAATAGTGTTTAGACAACAACGAAAAGAGAGATCCTAGATTTACAAGATAAACAAAATCTGAAATTGGATCGATGCTAAAATCACATATGAGATAATAAACATCATATCAATTAAATCTTCGAAAAGAGGAAAACCATATAAAATTCAGTTCTATAATTTTTGTATAGGTTTTTAAGAGATGTTACCTTTATATTCATTGGACTCCAGCAACTCAGCCATTTTAGTAACGAACTTCGTACCATGATGTACCAACATCACACAGGTTTCTTCAATCAAGCGACAAAAAGGAGTTTCCATAGCATTAATTATTTCTTCAACAATTTCAGAATTATCCTCTTCTGACAAAATAGTCAGGAGATATAAAAACCAAATTTGTTATATCAAAATGTTTAATTTAACAGAGAAATGACTAATTCTTTTGGTAGGTGTGTTGACCATACACATAATTTTAATTAAATACCATATAGCCCCCTCAAACTTGGCACAATTTATAAATTAAACACTTAAACTTAACTAGCCCCTAGATAGAAATTTTACT
The DNA here is from genome assembly GCA_029582725.1 of Solanum chiquidenum. NCBI lineage: Eukaryota > Viridiplantae > Streptophyta > Magnoliopsida > Solanales > Solanaceae > Solanum > Solanum chiquidenum. The sequence goes on along the minus strand of JAJOOS010036286.1, from coordinate 9,487 downwards.
AGGTAAATACTACAACTTAAAATAGAGGGAAAATCAAGAATTAAAAAACATAAAACTGATTCGATCCAAAGAATCAAGGAAAATCTGACCCAGTCCAACATACTTTTTTTAAATTCTCAGTAATTTTCAAATGATCGATGGACTAAAACAAAACTGACGGGTATTAGTTATTTCTTTTGCGCAAAAATGCACAAATACTATAAGAAAAAATTAAATTTTTGGAAAGACAAAACTAATGCAATCCCTCTGTTATTAAATATTTTTTTCAAAGACATAGGGACTTGATCAGTATTTGAAGTGGAAATTATAGTTGAATAGTACAAATAAAAATGACAAAAACATTTTATCGTAGAGTTTGAGTGATCGAATATGATGGGAAATTTTTCTTAATGATATTATCTTTCTTTATTTTGTATATATTGTTCCTTATTTGTGATAAATAATTAGTTTCAATGGTTTTTTCATGTGAAGATGAGGTGTGATGAGTGGTCGATTTGCACTCATTTGAGGTCTATTTAGCTGAATAAGTAGTTTCCTCAATGCCTAATTTTGTCCTATTCAGATAAAATGTTGAGGCTTTGCAGCTACAAAGGCAAATGGACAAGGAAAGGATTGATGTTTGAAAGAACGTCCAAAATGCAACAAGAAGTGTAAACCATACATTGTTTATCGCTTAACAAGAAGGTTGGATCACCAACTAAGCACGACCTCACCCTAAATGACAGTGCATAGCACTTGTGTCTATCGAATTAGGTTGGCGTATTCCGGTAGAGAAGGTGATGCACCGAATGAGAAAGTCTATCTTGATAAATATTGCCCAAATTGAAAGTGTGAAAAGAAAAGAATAATTTCTTCAAATGCAAACCAAGGTGGTACTTGGCCATTCACCGAACGTGAAAGGCTTACTCAATCGAGTTCCTCAAGTGAGATTCAATCTCCTGAAGCCTAGATCATGAAAATATGAGCTGAGGAGTAAGAGGTGATTCACCGACCATGCTCGGCGAGCTCGACTAATATCGTTGATTGCGTCGCGTATTCGGTTTTTGGACCTAATTTAAAGAAATTATAAACAGACCAAAAGAAAGAGAAGAAGGGATCATTAGAGTATGTATGAATAATTTAGTTCTAAAATAGAGTTTAGAGAGAGAACACTTTTCTTTTGTTAAGAACACTTTCTAGCTTTTGGGGCTTCGCAACTTTGTGCTTGAAATTGACAAACTGAAATTGAATCTAAAGTGTGTTTACTTGTAATTTCTTAAATTCATGTTGCCCATTAATGCTTTCATGAATGGTATATTTTCTTCGCCTTTTTTGATGGGTGGCTAAAACCCCAAGATCTATAGGTGCAATTATGGGGTTAGTGTTCATTTAATGTAGTGGGTATTGTGCTGTGCTCTATTTGTTGTTGTTCATATATGAATTTGGATTAATTTGTATGGGGTTAATTTATGGGTTAAGGATGCAAACTGAATTCCTACTTTCGATATCTCGTTGATGATCGAAAGAAATTGATTAGATTGGGTGATTAGTGTGATACAAGCAATTTAGGTTTGATGTCTGTAACTTGCTTGAAAATAAAGGTTATGACTTAACCTATTCATGAATGTTCATCACTATGGAGCAACACAATAACCGCTATGTGACATTTATTTCCAATATCCGCACCCCTAGACTACTTGTTAACTCTTGAATTCTTCAGTATTTAGTTTAATTGCGATAATTAATAACCAAAGATTTTTACTATATTGGTAGAATTATCCACCCACTTGTTCCTCATATTACATATAAGCAATCTTAAAATCCAAATTTCAAGAAAGGAATTATTCATGGTATACCATTCTCTGTTGGATTCAACCCCAACTCTTTGTTGGGTATTTTTATTGATGACGACCGTTGTCCCTTCTAATTGGTCATAAAGAGGAAATTTGAGTGTAATAAAAAGTGGCTCCGTTGACATTAAATGGTAGTTGACAAGTCTAATTGAGAAATTAGATTTTAATTTTGTTTAGTTGTGGTAGATTATTTTTTGTTGTTGTTGTTGGCTAATTTGCAGGTTTATACAATGAATTACCATGGACATGAAAATGATAGTCACTTTGGTCAAAACGACAACATTGGTGATTTGAATGATATGCACATGAATGATATTCAAATCACATGAGTAGTCCGGATACCTCCTATAGACGGGAGGGTTGTGTTTCACATAACCAGAACAATAATAAAATTGCTCCAGTTGAAAGGAAATTCAAGGGGCCTAAGTCAAAAGGATCCCCATGAACACCATAGGAATTTCATGGAGGTATGTGTACCTTTTGTGTTCAAGAATATCTCTCAAGAGTCCATAAGGTTGAGGTTATTCTAGTTCTCTTTATTGACAGAGGCTACAAAATGGTTGCCAGAATTACCAAATGATTCTATTACTTCGTGGGAATAACTAATTGATGCCTACTTTGAGAGATTCTTTCCACCCTCAAAGATGGTTAAACAACGAACCCCGATCCAAAATTTCTTGCGTATTTGAGTTGAGCAGACGTGAGACATGGGTGAGGTTCAAGAAGCAGCTTTTGCAATTTCCAATGCATGGTGTTCGAAACAATTTGTTGCTGCAATAATTTTATTGCGACATTAATTCAGTCAATAAAGATGTGGTTGATCATTTGGTCCAAGGTGGATTAATGAGACAATCGTATGATGTGGTTGCTTTGCTTCTAGATCATATTACCAAAGTTAACCAAGCATTGCATACTAGAGAAGACCAAGTGCCTACTCTACAACTGAGTATGAGCAAAGAAAAAATTGAGAAGGACGACCATGAACGAGATGAAAACATGGCTAAAATGATGACCCAACTAGATTTGTTGTCTTAACATATCATGGGAGGTGGACTTTAGTTTGTAAATGTCGTGGAATCTACATTGGACAGTGCATGGATGATTCCAATTTTGTTGCATTATACAGTGAGAAAGCTCAATACTTGGGAAATCAAATGGGGGGTTCTCACACCATTTATCAGCGAAAATGTAGGAACCATGGTTGGAAGAAAGATAAAATGGTGGTTGAAAAGATTAGCATGGTGGAACTTGGAGAGATAGGGTGATGAAAATATAGGTATGTGATTCCCCATCATCGTACACACCCAAAAGAACTAGATGCCCAGAAGGAAGTTATACTAAAGAAATGCTTACAAGGATATCCAACAAGGTTGAGGGGTCTGACAAGGAGAGATAGGGTGACGAAAATATAGGTATGTGATTCCCCATCAAGCTTTGTTTAGGGTATTGATTAAAGGTATGTTAAGCTTAATAATCCATGGGTTCTTCCACCCATGGAGCCCCCTTATTAATCCTCCATTGTGAACTCAAAAACTCAATTCTAGCTAGGGTTGTTATTGCATTTTGGGTAGGGCTTGGGTGTGATGCCAATCTAGTGGATATCACCCAATTATGATTGATTTAGCTTTGATTAATGATAATGTGATGATTTCATGTGTTTCTATGGTAAACCCTAATCTAAATTGATGAATGTGATCTTTGTGGGTTTATGCCATTAGAGGCAAAGTTGAAGGTTCATATGTGATCTTCCTAATTCAATGTTGTGTGTTGTAATTGATCAAATTTAAGATCGTCTAATCATGAATTGAACTAGACTCTATTGTATATGGTTGATCTTGAATTGTAAAGTGAGAATTGAACTTTATGATCAATTAAGACTAGAATCACCTAATAATGAAAGATGTGATCAAATTACCTTGAAATATAGGTATAAAGAAGAGATTAAGAAAGAAACCTTGAGAGTATGGTTGTGATCCTAATAGCTAGGGCTTTAGGACTTCTATGCAATTATTGGCCCAAGCCTTGACGACACAAGCCAATAGAGAGGTGGTGGCTCTGGCAAACCCTATACAAGGAATGGGTGCTTTTAGGGTGAGAGAGTTTTTGAGAATGAACCCTATAGAGTTCTATGGCTCCAAAGTGGGAGAAGATCCAAATGGGTTCATAGAGGAGGTTTATAAGGTGCTTGCAACCCCGTCTTCTATTGAGAAAGCAGAACTAGCCTCCTATCAATTGAAGGACATTACCCAAATTTGGTATGAGCAATGGAAAGATAGTAGGCCGATCGGAGCGAGCCCTATAGAATGGGAAGCTTTTAAGTTGGCATTTCTAGATATGTTCTTTCCCCGGGAATTAAGGGAAGCTAAATTGGGAGAATTCATCAACCTCAAGCAAGATAGTATGAGTGTTAAGGAATATTCTTTGAAATTCACCCTTTTGTTTAAGTATGCTCCAAGCTTGGTAGCTAATCCTAGGAATTTGATGAATAGGTTGATGACGATGGTGTCTGAGTTGGTAGAAAAAAAATGTCGTACGACAATGCTTGTTGATGATATGGATATCTCACGCCTTATGGTGTTTGCCTAACAAATAGAAGAGTCAAATCTCAAGAAGATGAATAGGGAGTAAACAGGGCTAGGACCAATGAAGGGAACTTTTCTAAGGTTAAGTCTGAGGGACAAGATAGGCCCAGGACTAAACCAAGATATTCCGGCCAAGATTCTAACAACACCTCTAGGTTTGACAAAGAGAAGGGTAGTGGGTCTCCATTTAACAAGCCTACTTGCTCCAAGTGTGGGAGGAGTCATTATGGTAAGTGCCTAGCCGGCATGGATGGTTGCTATGGGTGTGGGAAGAATGGGCACAAAGTGTGAGATTACCCGGTTCTTAAGGCTAAGGGAAGGGAGGATAAGAAAGTTTCCTCTAGTGATCCGGAAGAGGGTACTCCAAAGAAGAATAGGTTTTATGCTCTCCAATCTAGAGAAGATCAAGAGTGATCCCCTCATGTCCCTTCCGGTATGTGTTTCATGCTTTAGTAAAATTTTCAGATTTCTTATCTTTTATGACTTGTCATCTTGGATTTTGAAGTTATTTTAGCATATATGATGTTTAGAAAAGTTTGTGTAGGCTTGCTCCCAAGTGGGCGATAGTATGCCTATCTAGTAGGGTTGTTGTGTTGCCATGATTTTCTTATATGCATGTTCATGAAATTGCTTAGGTCTTGGTAGAAATGATTTATATGCATTAGTTGTCTCATGAGGCAGTGCTTTGAATAAGATTGCATATAAACTTCATGAGTTGATTATGAGCATGCCTAGTTTGTGGGATTGAAGTTCTTCCTTGATTATGTGCAGTAGATGTATTTCATGCATAATGGGCTGCTAAGTTAGATTTTAGACTTTATGAAGTGTTTAAAATGTCATTCGAGGATGAATGTTCCCAAGTGGGGGATAATGTAACAACCCATATTTTAGTGAGTTGAACTAGTATGTTGTAGAGTCCTGTAGTGGAGTTTTGGAATGTCGTATGAAGGTTAAAATCAAGATAAATGACTCCCGGACTTACAATGAAATGTTTAGGGGTTAAACGTCCAGGTATGACTCCCCAAGGACAACCCAAGGGGTCCTTGAGGAGGACCCCAACACTGCCCAAAAAGCTGTCAAAACAGCTTGATTCATGACCCCTATTGATGCCTCTTAGATCAACCTACACCCCATAGGTCATGGGCGTAGGTCAGGCCTGAGTTGGCCTGAAAAATATGAGTCTCTGACCCAAACCACGAGTAAACCACGTCCAGTAGACCCATCAAGGGTCCGTGGATGGGGGTCTCGTAGGTGCTGCCAGTTTTTGTTAAACTAGTATTTCGACACGTGCGTTGCATGTGATTACCAATTCAGAAAATATATGTCATAGTAAATAGTATTGCTTATTTAAGTGAAGATTTGAATAATAAGTTTTGCACAAAATAATATTGCACATTCTTTTGTGAATGTTCAATCTGGATCATCATATATATCTCTTATTTACGCGAACCTATGAAGATGGTCAATGCAATTTTTTATTTGTTAAATGCTATAATGCATATATTTATTTCAATTTGATGAGAGTCAATCATGTAATTAGTTGTATCTTACTAGTATTACCTTATAGACGATATTTGTTGTGCATTTTTCTTGTCATCTAACCAGATGTGCTTTGCAGGTGTATTCCACGTTAAACTATTTAGATGTATTTTTTAGACCTATTTTATTATATTAATTTTTATTTTATAAGTTATAACATAATACATGTCACTCTTGTTGTTGGCTCTCATATTTGACATCTCTATTGACTGTGTACATAAATCAAAGATAATTATACGAATGTCCATAGTTAACTGAGAAAAGTTTCCTTTTTTTTACCAAAAAAACTAAAAGTTAAAATTCAAGAATATATTCTATCTGTGAAATCATATATATAATCAGATGTTTATCTTACACCCAAAAAAGATATAGTTCACATATTTCAAGACACTGTTGTAACATATATAGGAGTGGTATAATAATATGAAAAATTATTAGTCAAAGGTTAATATAAGGAAATATGAAAGATAGATATAATTAATGTAATAACTATGAGAATTCATCATATTATAACTAAAGGATGTAAAAGACTGTGAATAACAGTTGCAATAATTAGTCATAACTAAGAGAATTTATTATGTTATAACTAAAGATTTAATGTGCAATAGCAGAATTTCTAATAAATTTTATACTTACATTAATAAATAAATAGGGCTTTTAATTAATGTTTCTATTTTTTTTATAGTTATTAGATTTTAATTTAGTGTAGGGACAACATGAGAATGTTTATTCCATATTACTGAATATAAAATTTATTTTGTAAATGATAAATTTTAAATGATTCATATATATCCACATATTTTCAAATTTGTTGTGAGTTGTTTTAAAAAATAAAGAATTCAGAACATTATAAAATAATATATTTTGAAGTTAGAAGATCTTGTTAGCTTTATAATACATTCGTGACATATATAATACTTTAATTTAAATATAGATACCTACGCATATATATATATATATATATATATATTTGCATTAATGAAAATATTTATCTCATAAAAATTAGTTATTAAATAAATAATAAAAATTAAAATAATATTAACTTCAACTGGCATTATTACAAGTCATATGAACTTTTCTTCATCTAAAATACTGAAATTTTGAGAAATAGTAAATAAGTAAAACAAAAGGGCAATATTTTTTATAGTAATAACTATTTTGAAACAAACTTCCTGACAATCCAAATCACATAAGTAGCATTGATAAATAAAATCATTTTTTTTTGTCTTGAGTATCAAAAACACAAATTGTGACAATTATCTAACTTTTGAGAAGTCTAATAATTTTGGAAAAAGTTATTCAGAAGCATATATCTACATCACAAGAGAAATTATTAACAAAAACAAATGAAATTAGACTACATTACGCTAACTTCATCTACTGGAAGATTACATACTAATGTATGTGTTAAGTAAAAAAATAATTATTATATCCTCAAAATTATTTTCCGCAAGTACTCGAGGTTATGAAATATGTTTTATTAGGATATAATGATTTACTTCATCAGAATAGTGGTACCTCATATTCCACTAAACTTCGGTCTCCCTCAACGTCAATAAATCAAATGAAACTTTTATAAATCACAAGAAGAAGAGTAGAAGATAAATTTTTTTTTATTGTTGACAAATGAGAGGAAGCCCCCTATTTATAGTCAACAAAGGATAGTTAAACAAGTGTTTTTAAAATCTTATCTGAAAAGTCATGACCTTTCAGAGAAGTCACAACCCTTTGAAAAAGTCACAACTCATCGAAAAATCACAATCCTTTGAAAAAAGTCACAACTTATCGGAAAAGGCACAACTCATCGAAAAAGGCACCACTCATCAAAAAATCACATTCCTTTGGAAAAAGTCACAACTTATCAGAAAATTCACAACTCATCGAAAAAGGCACAACCTAAGTTAGGGATATTATAGTAATTTAATATACAAGTTAGGAGTTCATGTTTTTAAGGTAATATAGAAGATTAGTTTTAAGTGAGGAGTTGAGGGTTAGTTTAGTAATTAGTTTAGGGGTTAGGAGGGGCGATTAGTTAGTTAATTAACCTCCTATAAATAGTTAATAGACCCTAAACTAATCACTTTAACTCATTCATCTTAGAACTCTCAAATTACTCTAAAAAAGTTCTCTCTCTAGAAGCAAGGAAACATAATAAGTTGGGGAAGCAACTAGGTCGAGTTTATCCATTGATTTCAAGCTTTGTTTAGGGAATTGATTAAAGGTATGTGAAGATTAATCATCCATGGGTTCTTCCACCCATGGATCCCCCTTAGTAATCCCCTATTGTGAACTCAAAAACCCTATTCTAGCTAGGGTTGTGGTTGTATTGTGGGTAGGGATTGCGTGTGATTTCAATCTAGTGGATATCACCCAATTATGATTTATTTAGCTTTGATTAATGATAATGTGATGATTTCATGTGTTTCTATGGTAAACCCTAATCTAAATTGATGAATGTGATCTTTGTGGGTTTATGCCATTAGAGGCAAAGTTGAAGGTTCATATGTGATCTTCCTAGTTCAATGTTGTATGTTGTATTTGATCAAAGTTAGGATCATCTAATCTTGAATTGAACTAGAATCTATTGCATATGGATCTTGACTTGTAAAGGTAGAATTGAACCTTTATGATCAATTAAGACTAGAATCACCTAATAATGAAAGATGTGATCAAATTACCTTGAAATCTAGGTATAAATAAGAGATTAAGAAAGAAACCTTGAGAGTATGGTTGTGATCCTAATAGCTAGGGCTTTAGGGTGAAGTTAATGTGATTACATAGGGTTGCTAAGGCTTTGAGAGTAAAGTCTAAAAGAGAATATAAGTCAAATAGGCTGAATTGTGGTGAAAGGCCTATACTCACTTAACCTACCTTAGGAATGCTTGATAGATGAAAGTGATAGAATCACTTGAACTAGGGATTAATTGTCAAGGACATCCTTCCATGAGAGATAAGTGTTAAGCACGGCTTAACAAGTAAACCTTGAGGTGTATGATTGGCCTCAAGTGGTTATTGAAAATGAGGTGGAATGTCACACAAGATAGGGTCCAGACTCCAAGAAGAAAGGAGAGCCACACCTATTTATTTTGAGGACTATCCAAGTTAAAGGGGGAACTCTTACCTAGTAGAGTGTGGGTTGTCCCAAAGTTAGGTATCATGAGATGGGAACCTTCACATAGTGGATTTAAGGTTCTTAGTAGCTATCTCCATATCCTATGAACTAAGACATACTTGAGAAGTATTTCATAGTGTTCTAAAGCATAATTAAAATAAGACTTACTTAATAAAGTACCTCATAGTGTTCTAAAGTTAAAGAGAGGAACTAGGTTCCAAACCAAGAAGTGATAGCATGAGGACCTAAAGGTAGTACCTAGCATTTATAGTATTACGGTATGCTATGCATGCATTGCACAAGTATGACTTAGGGTCATTAAAGAGAAGTCTTGAGATAGGATTAGGCTAGAGTTGCCTTTCCTAGTTATAGTTGACTAAAGGTGAGAGATTCCCTTAGTTATGAGAGTTAAGCTAATAATG